>APFE030526785.1:2231-78946 GCA_000404065.3 Pinus taeda
CCTCGGGGCGCTGCCCTGGACCCTGTAGAGGGGGGCTACCCGCCCCCCTCAAACCCCTTGGACAGGCGGGATGCCGCCCCCCTTGTGACCCCCCCTCTGCACAACGAAGGGGGGGCTCCACGCCCCCTCTAACCCCCTAGTTTACTACGTAGGTTAGTCGTGGAAAGAATATAACACAACCCAACACTACCTGGTTAGGCATACCAATCTGCAATGTTAACTATCGTCTCCATTTCTTCTCAGGACATGCAAGGTGGATCCTACTTAAAGATGAGCTTGTACAATGGGACGATAAAATGGTCAAGTAGCCTTGCCACCACTCCTTGATAGCTGCAGTCAGAAAGAATATTACAATAGATGTTGATGACAGTCTCTTTTGGTGTCCATGTCCATCTCATGCCAGGGAACAACTGCTAGGCATAGATTGCATCCAGTAAGTATGCAGACATGTAAAAATGTTCTTGCTCATTCTTGGGGCAGATTCTGAGCGTTAGTCACATGCATCTTCAACTCATGAGCCAAAATATCTGACCAGTTGAATGGCTTCCCATCACTCACCAACTGGTCCACTAAGGATACCCACTCTTGAAGAAAGGTTTTTGTGTTCTCTTGACCATATATTATTAAGGAAAATATGGTCAAGAATTAGTAATCCTTCATACAGGACTTCGTCTTGTAAACATGAGTGGGCGTGTGTCTAAAATTTGATGGATCTTTCACCTAGCACTTGCCAATATCTCTAGCGTTCACAAAGCACTGGGTGGCATACAAAAGTGAGTCCATGCACTTCATTGACTTAGGTAAATGATACATCTGCTAAAAGTTCTATGCCTGAAGGTGGTAAGCTCTCTCCCGCTAGAACTTCTCAGTGTCATAGTCTATTCATTTGTGTGTGAGACAATCCAACTGATAATTTCCGCACATGGGAAGGTGGAGTATCTGCATGCAACTTTGAATAATCTTGACCACTAGATATTAAGATAAACCTCTTAGTCCTCTAAGTATTCCTTGAAGTTCCCAGTGAAAGTATCTTTGATTTTTTGCCATGTCAGTGTTATACCATTTTCAATGAATAGTTAAGTATCTACATAAACTAGTAGATCAAATGATATCTACTCAACTTCTTCCCCAGTACTGCTCTCATTGGTTCCCTTTGATGCAGCTCTCTTGGATACCATGTTAACTATAACTGCTAGTGATATGCTCAACAACTGATGTACCTGTGGGACAAAGAGGACACTCATGGAAAGAAAATGTTAGCTTAAAAACTGAAGAAACTTCAAGACAAGATCAAGAAACAAGTTAGGCTCATGATGGTAGGGATTGCACAATTATGGTTGACACATGTCACTGGTTGACTATGGGAACTATGCATTGCGAGGTACCAACAGTCAGTCAAGAAGATTGATGACTGGAACTACATAATGTGTAGTTCAGTTTGGGCCAAGGTCAGGAGAGTTTGTGCATTGTGTAGTCTCAGTGGCCAAGTTGGAAGGTTGGTTGCTGAAACTGCAAGGTATGCAGTTGGATCTAGCCCAGGGTAGGCTCTGCACAATTCCATAAGCCAAGCTAGAGGCCTTGAGCTCCTAGATTGTGCATTGCATGTAGTGAAGTGTGTGATTCGGGAAAGGGGACCCATATCTAACCAAGGGGAGTGTGAAAATTAAGTAGATCTGAAGGATGGTTTGATTCTGAGTGAAAATATAGCTAAGTGTTGATGCATTCATGTGAAACAAGTGCAGGAATCAATAAAATGGAAGGAAAACGAAGCACGTGAAGAGAGTTGCCACAACAGCAACCTTAGTGAAAAAATGGGAAAATAGATGCGACACTCGAGGAAGGAAATATAAAACTTGAAACAAGACTTCTATAGGATAAAACAAGTTAAAATACTAGAATTTATTCAAAGAAACAAGTGAACTATCCCTCTCACAATATAAACAACAAAAGCGACAGAAAAAGAGGCAAAAGACAAGAAAAGAAAAAATCACCAAGGAAAGCGATCGCGATCGCGCAAAAGGTTCCTGGATCTCCTTCGGAATTCCAAAAATCCAAGATCAAATGTGAAAATGAGCTCTAATAGCATCAATTAAATAGATTTGGTCAAGTTACGGTTTATGATGCACATGCCTAAAATCAAGGAAAAAGAGACACTTGGCAGTAGTCTCTCAAAATGACTCAAGTGCCTCCTTCGAGTTGTCAAAAATAGATCCCTATTTTTAGGGATGCTTTTTACTTTTTGTTTTTTTCTTTTTTGGGAAAAAATGGCATGCATTGCTTGGAAAGATTGTGCAGCTCTTGGAAGGACCGGGAAACTCTATGGTTCATGCACTGAGCAATTTTTGAGCACAGTGAGCTCTCCGCAATTTCCGGGCTGAGTGGCTCTAGGAAGCCTCTCTTGTCTATGCAATTTCCTAGATCAAGGTCGGATTCCATCTAGTAGTATGAATTTCCTGAGCTCAAGGCTCACTGGTAGTCAGGAATGCGTAATTCCTAATAGCAAGGCTAGTTTCCCTCAAGAATTGCACAATTCTCTAAGGAAAGCCCGAAACTGTTAAAGGAACAAGTCAAGAGATTGGTGTGTGGGATAAAAAAAGAACTAAGTGAGAAACAACAAGCCAAGATGCAAAGAATAAGGCTCAGTTGAAGCACAAGTACCTGGATCAGTGTAAGATGAGCTATTTTGGTTTAGAAGGGAGGCTCCCAAATCGAAGCTGGTTGTAACAACTACAACATTGACAACACATTGGTAGAACTCCAGCTCTCTATATGGACCTTGTCTCGTGCAAAGCGAGTCTAACCCTCAAAGGAGTATTGTTTAGTTCTTCGATTATCATAGCTTCTTCACTTAGCTTGAGTTAAAGATGTAGTCCTTACCATTCTCTTTATCGGCAACATACATACCAAGCCAAGTCAAACTTATTTCTTTCGATTGGGGATGAGGGGTATAGAGATGCAAAAGTAAAATAGATTGTCAGAGTTTTAGTTTCATATATGGTGTTTCTCTGCTACCAGCATACGTAGACAGTACCCCAATAGAGTCTATTTAGGAACGCAAACATTTCTCTACTACCAGCGAACCAGGACATTACGCTGATGGTGTTACTTGATTCACCTATATGTGCAGGAAGCGTGTCTCCTATTTCACCTTTTATTTCATTTTTATTTCATTTTCAAATAACTGTGCATAGGCACTTATTTATTTCATGAGGGGGAAGAGGGATCCCGACTTATTAGGAGCATAAGAGTTTGTTCCTTCAGAGAAGGATATTGATATATACTTCTGACATACTTGTTAAGGTTTCCCCCTCTCCTTAATTTATGTGACTGAGTTGACAAGGGTTAACTGAATATAGAAAATTGATTAGAGTAGGTTGTACTAGTTAAGAGTGCAAACATTGTGATTCCATCATGACTGTCTCTTAAAGGAACGTATTTTCCATTAGGGTATCATTGACTAGAAGAAATGAAAGATTCACATAAAGAGAATGAATAAACAGATAACCAAGTGTTGATAGTTTTACAAGTTCCTCTTGGATTTCACCCTACTTGTCTAAGAATCCAAACATGGTTTCATGCGGAAACTAACCTACAGGTAGAAAAGAAAACAAACAAAGAAAAGAAGCAAGATAAAGAAAAACAAAGTAAGAAAATTAGGAAACAAACAAGAAAGTAAAACACTACTCCTACTCCTAACCTAAACAGCGCGTAGGCCAACTCACGTAAATTGACACTTCCAATGTAGCCATCAGCACAATGGTTGGCCCATGTATGCGAGAGCATGATCAACAAGAATGATATGAAAGAAAACCAACAAACAAGAAAAATAAAACAATGTAAACCAATATGTTCAAATCTTGTATGCATCCACAGAAAAGTAAATATGGAAAGCACATGAAAGGCACTCTGCGAAAGTATCATGGTGTCCTATCACATTGCGGTGGAAGACAAGCATGTACACACCTTAAAACTTGAAAAATGAAAAAACATAAAGAAAGAAGAAAAAATATGTTTTGCAACAGTGCTTGCTAGGTATGACTCCAACGCATGAGAAATAAGATTGTGTGATTCCAGTGGAGGATGAAAAATTTGTGAAATATGTTGATTTTCAATGTGAACAATAGAGTGATGAGGAGCCTAGAGAGATTCAACAAATTTCTGATCAGAAGTGGAACTAACCTCAAGGCTATGAGAACCTAACATAACCATCAGTTGAGGCTAAGGTGCCTTGACAACTTGAGGAGTTTCCAATTCATCAAAAGATGGATCATCAAAGACTGGTGGCTTAGAAATATCAACAGTAGGAAAATTAGAATCATGATTAGATGAATGAATGAAAATATCATGACACCCACGATTAGAAAATTCAAGATGATGGACAACGACATCCTCATGATCTAAAAAATCGTAAAGAGGGAATGATGAGAAATGAGAATTTTCACCCTTTGTGTTTCCAGAGAGATAAGATGAGAGACTTGGAGGATCAAGGAGGATAGTTTTTTCCTCCCCGCAATCAAATGAAAAATTGGTATCTCATGTGTTTTGCAAATGATCAAAAGTGGAAACATCTGGAAATGAATTTTCACAAGATGGAACAAAAATGGCAGAATCATGAAATATGTCACGATAAAGTGGACGAGGTGCAAAGAGAAGGAGGTCATCCTTCGCCGCAAATTCTTGTTCAAATTCCCACACATACTCATAAAAACTGATAGCACAAGATGGATTTTCAACACCAAATCCATCCAAAAGTTGATCCTCATGAACATCACATGTGAGATCCGATACAGATGAAAATAACACACCAAAATCAAAAGGGTCAAAGGGAGAAAAGGACAAAGGATGAGGAGATTAGACCACATGAAAACCATCAAGGTTACAATCCAAATCTACACAGAAATCCTAAGTAAGTGGGGTAGGAGGATCTGGTAATAGATCAACAAGTGGATTCTCAACTTATCCCACCTCGACCTGCAGAGATAGAGCTATTTGATGAGAAGGGGATGGAGGATCACTTGGGACAAAAACCTTGTCTGTCTTAGATTTATAATCTCTAACGCTGAGGTATGTTGGGAGAGGTTCAGAATATTCTAAATCATGTGGAGTCTCAGAAACATAAACAAGATACTGAAATAGTTCATCCAAAAATTCCCAGTCAACTTCATATTTAGGAAATTCATAACAATAGTGAAGAAAACGATCGTGAAAACCTTGAAGAGATTTGCTTGGTGATTTTCATAATTTTAAATTTTTTTGATTAAGGCCTCTACGTCATAAATAACAAAAGCATGACATAATTCTCTAAACAAGTGATTGAAAGAGTGTATAGAGGCTACAAGCAATGTGTGAGACCATTTCTTTGCACTCCCTTCGAACATGAAAGCAAACAACCTGCAGGTAATGTAATTCGACGGGACATCATGCCTGTCACAAAAGCCAGCAAAAGAAATTGTGTGCCTGAAAAAGGTTGTTCCATCCCCGCCATTGAACTTGTATTTCGACAAGTCATCTATGATGCTCACCGACACTTCAAAATCAACAAAGTTAGAGAAACATGTCGGGGTTATGATTTCGAAAAAAGTCGTGAAATAAGTGCAAAAATTCAAAATAGACTTCAAGGAGTCAACTTGTCATCTAGCTCTCCTTCTAGCACCAGAAATATTGATGGTGTTGGACCCACCAACATTCATGGGATCTCCTCGATATGAACTCCCAACTAGACCTCAAACAGTTTGGAGTAGGAGTCCCAGCATTGGGTGGTAGTGTAATGTGTTGACCATGATAGCGTGCAGAGGTAAGTATGATAAATTTTGGTGAGAGAAAGTGTGTGACCTTGCAGAGAGTCAAGTGTGATGCGTCAAGGTTCTAACACATAGAGGCGGAAAGTAAGTGCACCCCTCAGAAGCCTATACTAGTAGGTAGCTTGAAAGGAAAACATGAGTGAAATGGCATCACAAGCTAAAATGCAGAATAGTCCACAAATTAAAGTGATGAGTTAATCCAACAACACACATTCAATAGGATTCGTACAAATGCATACAATTTAGTATAAGAATATGCATAAGTTAAATAACGTACATTTCTAAAGCAACCAAAATAGTCCAACTACATTAACAACATATGCATGAAAGTGTGATGGCTCTAATATTATTATTAAAGTAAAATTTCCATCTATACATACACCATTGACAACCACTAGCCCCAATAGTGGAACATTGCATTCATGAACACCTTTTCCTCCAAAGAAGTATACTCGCTCTATGCTATGGAGAAGGTAAGGTTCTTCACAATACTCCCAAGCCTTTTCGAAGACTAATCCTAGCCAAAAGCATGGCTCAGAAAAGCCTCTTTTATAAGTTATGAGGTTCTATTTATAACAAAGGGTGGGGTGACCCTTGACATTCCCCTTTGTGAGTCTTTGAATAGCCTCATGAATCTTAAACTTCCTTACAACTAACTCATTAGATAACATAATGACCTTTCAAATTCCACTAATGACACTTGGAATTTCACTTACAACATATTGTTGGCACAGGGTTCCCTAGGTTAAATATTGTAAAGATTTTGTTAAATGTTGTAAATTCTCCACATTTTGAGGAGTGGAGCGAGAGTAGCGTAGGTCGATAGGAGTCAAAGGGGATTTAGGAAGGTAAAAGCCCCTTAGTTTGTTAAGAGTCAAGCTATTTTGAGACCCACCCATGGTTCGCAGACCAGGGTATTGTAATGAGGAAGAATATGAAAGGAAGTCATAGAAGAGTCATAAGATAGCTCAGCATAGAAGAATAAAGGTGCATGAGTTGAGTCTGTTTTTATCTATTCTGTACTTGGGTGAAGGGGAAGGCACCTGCATTTGTGTGCACGAAGACCTTGGTAATTCCATAGCTGAGTGCGCCTGGGCCCCTGTAACTGTGTGCATAGGGTTGAAATAATCCGTAATTAAAGATCTGAAGCATAATAAAAGGCTTATTTTGAAGAATTATTTGTTTATCACTATTTTATCTCTGAATTTACTACAGTTTTGATCTGTTGAATGCATTTAATAAGGAAAAGTACTTAATAGATTCGCAAATAAATAGATTTGTTTATTTATATGATCTTATGCATGCTTAGTGCAGTTAGTGAAGGACATAAGTCTATTTACTATCATTTACTGTAAGTTCTGGTTTTTAAGGGTTAGGGTTCATGAAGGTCAAGATAAAGCCCTAAGTTTTATAGAAACACATCACATAACTCTCTAGATGCAGACACTGGGTTTTATCATCCCCCAATACTACCTTGGGTGAGACTGCAGCCTGCGCTACACTGGTTTTTGCTGAAAGGGCTGGTAGTGTAGGGTTTTGTTGGTTAGCGCAACTAACTCTAAACCTGGGTCTAAGCCCCCTCAAGTCAACAAATGGTTCCGTTATCGGGATTGGGATCTATCTGAGGGATGTGTGATGTGGCATAAGTGGGTATCGACTAAGAAGGATATTGAAAAGTGGATAGATTAGAAGCTGCACAAGTTTTCATCCCAAGAAAATAGGAATCTGTGCCTCTCGAAAGAAGAGTGGTTGTAGAGATATCTATATACAAAGGAACATGAAGTTTTCTTCTTCTATTTTCCATGTGTATTATACAAATGGTTGGCCAAATTGGTAGATGGTCAACCTACCTAGAAGTTGGATAAACCTATTGTGTGGACTCGAGAGTTAGTGAAGCACTAGGAAGGATTAGAAAACAAGGTTGTGAAGGCTGTCGATTATTGGATCGATAGTATTTTGGGCGGATTTATTACTTAGTTTTCAATTGATACGTATGCCAGTTATAACGAAGTTGAACAATGGTTTTTCAAATGACCAAGAGGTAAGTATCTGAAGTCTCTGAAAACATGGTTAAAATTCTATTGTGCGAGAGATAGGTTATGTGACTAAATTCATGTTTAGAAAGGACTTGACTAGAGCTACGAGAAGTGGGAAACAATTCAGAAATATTTAGATACAAGTGTTGAGTAAAATCCTTTGTTGGGAGCATATGATAGTGAATAAGAAAGTAATAGTCCAAAGATGCACTGAGGTACGTCAAAGTTGATACACCAGCGTACTATGGGAATACCACATCCATCCACTCCACCTCCACCATCACCTCGACCTCCACTATTCAGTGTGATGAACACTATGAAGATGCATATATTCAAGGGTCTGGGAACAGAAGACCCTGATCAATTCTAGTTTGTAGTAAATGTTGTATGGAAGTCATAACAAACAACATATGACGATCTGAAGAAAATGCAATTGGTCACAACATTGCAAGATAGGGTGTTGAGTTGGTATATTAAGTATAGTATGAACCATCCAACCACGTCATTGAAAGACACAAAAGATGCTCTGAATAATGAATTCATAAAGCTTAAGTCTCAAGCCCAATCTGTGACTGAGGTTAAAGAAATTAAGCAGAAGGTGAATGAATCTACATGGGATTTTGATCAAAGGTTGAAATGTCTGCTACAATAAGCTAATCTACAGATCTTGGACGAGAAACATAAGGATTGGTATATTGCTTTGTTTTTACCTCATTTGAGATTACCATTGTCACAATAAAAGGTTGGATCATAGGCTAAAGCACTTGAAATTTCTATGAAGTTGGAAGCTTCACCTATTTAGGATAGAAATCTGGGAGTACAATATATTTAATCGTAGTTGGCTAGCCTACATATGGAGTTGTAGGATCTCAAAAAAGGGAAAGAGGTCTAGAATGAGACCCATTCTGAAGTATGGTGCTTAAAGTGTAAAGGAAATGGTCATGATAAGGATTATTGTCCAACTATCTAATTGGGGGAGGTCTTATCCCCCTGAAGTCAGAAAATACCATTGGATTGAGTAACAGTGTAGTACCATGGTGCGCTACCTATCAAATACCAAGAAAACACTCAACAGATAATTGACATTTGTTGTAAAAGTTTGTGCGGACTCCCCAACAACTATTATGTATTTTTTGTAAGTCTGTAGGCCATGATGAGTGCAATTGCTGAAGCTATGAGTTAATGATGGACATAACACTAACATATAGAGTACAGGATGAGACACATCCTCAACAGGATCAAGGTGCACCTACAGTGCATGGAGGAATCCAAGAATGAGGAAGAGGATGAAGGGGAGGAGGTGTAAGAGGTCTCAAATAGATTATTTTTTACAATTGTGGGGAACCATGCCAATTTGCGTGAGATTGTCAGAACCCGACACACCCATCTTGTTAGTATTGCTGACAGTTTGACCACATGATAGAAGATTGTCGTATACTCTTCACAAATATTCAAGAGAAGAAGAACCAAGAGCCCACCCAGAACATTCAAATTATGAGGTCAAAACCATGTGAAGATGGCCCTACTAGGAAAGATAAAGTCGCAAGGAAACAACTAGAAGAAAATATATGGGTGCACAAGGCTGCTGACAAGGATGATGGATTTGATTTGCATAAGGTGAAGGAAACATTTATGGAGAAGAAAAATAGCTTTGTGGATTCAGGAGATTCCACATCAAAGAATCAGAATGCACAAATGAAGAAGCCTGAAGAAGTAATTGCTGCATAGGAAACAAATCCTTCATTATTGGCATCCTTCTTATAGACTTGCATGAAAATCTTAAGGGACCATAAAGTGGTGGAGGGACTGCAAGAGTTAATAGACAACTGTGCTAGCAAGGGTACATAGCTGCTTGAACAAAACGTAGTACATAAAGTAGACAAAAGTAAGAAAAGGACTAGTTGGGAGATGAGATTGGCTGCATAGATCAAAGATTTTGAAATGGACCAGCTGATCCTAGATTTAGGATCTAATGTGAATGTTTTGCCTAAACATACATGGGAAAGAATGGGACAACCAATGCTACAGTGGTCCCCATTTCAGCTGTGAATGGCAAACTAATAGAAAATTATTCCTACGAGACACTTACGTGGAGTAACGCTAGACATTGAAGGGGCATGGACTATAGCTTATTTTGAGGTAATCAAAATAGTGGATGATAGTAATCCCTACCCGACGCTACTTGGAATCGATTGAGAATTTGATATGAATGTGGTCATCAACCTGAAGAAGCACAACATGACGTTTGAGAAGAAGGAACTCAGAGACATTGTTCCTCTGGATCCAACTGAGCGTGCGTAGTATACTGAGCCAATCTGGGATTGCTATGAGGAGGACAATATTAAGCAGATCTATAAGATTACTGCATGAAATGAGGATTAGATTAAACCTACGATAGATGGAGAAATTACATGGGAAAATAAAATCTCTTGCAACTCAGATTCAGATGAGGAGCTCAAGCATTGGCAGAATAGATTGCATGAAGTATCAACTTTGCAATAAAATAGACTTACTAAATCACTCTGATGTATATCTAATGAGGTATGTAATTTACCATATTATGATGGCTTAGAAGATGTAAATCTGTTTCTTGATAAATTTGAAAGTGATGTACTATAGGAGCATTGGTTCCAAGAATTGGACATCGTGCTGAGAGCTACACCTACCAGATGGTGGGGTACACATAAGAACAATTGTGTAGACTAGAAAGAGTATCGAAGGATGATGAAGCTACAATTTGGATATGCCAATACCCACATTACCAAAAAGTATACAGGGAAGGATGATCTGTGCGAGCCTCTCGCTCATTAGACAAAATCATTGGGAGAGGAACCACAACCGGAATGGGTACATATATTTTTCCACACTTTTGGATATTATTCCGATGAACCGGTATTTAGAAATAGAGTTGTGACATGGAACCATGCAGTGGGATGTTCAAAAGGAAATATTTCTTCTAACATTCAGTTTTGAGGACAGATTAGAATGTATTGATGAAGCATTACATGAAATCAAGGCTGCAATATTCTAGACACTTATAATCCTATCTCATGGGTACAACTTGATTGGAGTACATAGCTGCACCATGCTTTGGAGTCCTACAATGTTACCACAAAAGAGGGCGAGGAAGATCCTAGGAATATCAATATCCCTGAGTCAGATGGACAACGGGAAGTCGTTGGGCCTAAGGGAGATGTTCCAAAAGTGTAGTAAGTTCACAAATATAGGTGATTACTGGGATGAGGATAGAGTTGAAAAGGTCGTAGAGTTGTTATGTGAATATTAGGACTTGTTTCCAACAAAGTTATCTGATTTAAAATGGATAGTAGGTGATTTGGGTGTCATGAAGATCAATCTAAAGCTGGATGCCAAGTCGATAAAATAGTGACCATACCGATTGAATCCTAAGTACAAATAAAAGGTGCACAAAGAGCTAGATAAGATGCTCACCGTAGGGATTATTGAACCTATAGAAGAATTAGACTGGGATAGTCCTATGGTGGTTCAAGAGAAGAAGACAAAGGGCGGAATCCGGATCTGCATAGATCTAAGGAAGTTGAACGATGCTTGTGTACATGATCCATTCCCTATGCCATTCATAGATGAAGTCTTGGAAAACATTGGTGGTCAAGAAGCTTACTCTTTTACAGATGGTTTCTTAGTCTACCACTAGATCAAGTTCATGCCAGAAGATCAAAGTAAAACCACCTTCGCCACTGGATGGGGGAGTAGTTCAACTCGTGAAGCTGAATGGGGAGCTATTTATGGGGAGAATCAATGGAAGCCAATCGAAGTTGTACATGGGTGATCCAACCCCCACGCAATGACTATATGGATGCATGACAGTCTTAGTGCTTCAGGTAGTTGCAAGGAAGTATAGCACTATAAACTATCTGCCAAGAGGAAAGTTTGGAAAAGAGATTGGGTTGAGTGATGGTTAGGAAAAAGGTGTAGATAGGAGCTGTGATGATAGAGTTTTGCTAGCATGGTGGGTCGCACGCAACCTAGACAGAAAGTGATCGTTGAAAACACTATAGGTGATTGGATGGCTATTTTTCCATTAAAGGGTGTGGGGGGAAAGCATTTAAGGAGAATATCTTTGGAAATTTTCTACCAAAAGAGAATTTATGAAGGGCATATGGAAGTAATCGATGGATTTGAATTCAAAAAGATCTATAAATACTACATCCCACTCCATATTCAAACACTTTTCTTCCAGAGAGATTTCCTTGAGATTTTGTGCCTAGGTTTGAGCCAAGATGATTGTTGCATGTCTGGAAAAGATTGGCAAGAAGTAGAGAAGGAGTTTTCACAGAAGGGGCTTGGGTTTGAAGAAGATTTGTGTGAGTGGAAAAAGAAACTATTATGGGAGAGAATTATCAAAATGACTGCAACACCACTAGTCCCTAACACTACACCTAAGTCACTGAGGTCAAAACCTACTACCTCTGTGGTAGGAGAGAAGAAGTAGAAGAAGCCACAACAATCTTCACTTCGTCAATCACAACACAAAAACACAACTAAGGTTAGACAGAAGGGTCGGATGGATAAAATAAAGCAACTTATGGAACCCTTGGACCTAGATGAAGAAGGATTGACTATGGGGGTTGAAGATATCGACACATAGGAATCAGTGACAATTATTGGGCCACCACCATATGTAGCCCCTATTAAATCCACTGTCAAAGTGACTAAGGATCCGGACTCGGTGAAATACAAGGTCTTCACATAATTTCTACTGGAGGAAGTACCTGTTGAGGGTGACTTGTTGGCCCAGGTACCATTTATGAAGATGGAGGAATGGGCTCTGGGTAATCAAGCAAAGTTTCCACATTTGGAACCCAGTAAGTAGTTGAAATTGGTCTACTACGAGGAGGTGGGTGTAAAAAGGCTTGAGCCAATGAAGTGTGTAGCCAAAATTCAGCACACGGGATTGATCAATATGTTGTATGTTCCACACTTTAGCCACAACATAATTAATACTATATGTGTGTGATGAGCATCATAAATGGGTAATTATATGGGCTCATTTTACCTCCTAATCTAGTCAAATCAAACATTCTCTTAGCTTATTACATGATTTTCTGATTATATTTATGCTTATGGAGTGAGTTGAGTTAGTTATGATGTATGATGCCATGTGGTCTAACATGTGTTTAATCATATTACCGATGAATTTTTAGGTCAAAATCAAGGATCCAGTGGACAAATGGCAGCAATAAATCAAAGTGGACAAAGGAGAGGACTTATAGGAGGGAATCCCCCTCATTTATTACTCGTCACTTCGAATTCCCCTTCATTCAGCTCAGAGTACAAGTAGCCAAATCATACACTAGAAGGCATCCAAGAAAGTGGAATATGACTGATGATTATCTCGAGTTTCAGGAGCCAAGCCTCCCTGATTTTAAGGAAGTTGTTGGTAGCTTCATTTGTATAAGTAGAGAGGCATAGGGCCTCACTAGGGTTGGATTTTTGTTGGATTTTTGTGTTAGAAAATTATATATTACAGAGCAATGGAACACATAAAATATTGCAGAAATATAAACAAAGAAAACACATAAAACAAGAGAGACACAGATATACGTGGTTCACCCAATTTGGGCTACGTCCACCCTGAACAACCAGTCCTTCCTTTTTATTATCCAGAAAAATGAAGAGACACAACCTACAGCAAATCCACTGTAATATCCTTTGTTTCTCTCATAGTCTCACCTCTCTATTTCTTGCTCACATATATTCCACAGACTCAATACAACACCCTCATTGGAAGAGAGGGGTTGCCTTCTAGGGCAAAAAACCCTAAACTAAACATAAGTTCTACTGTCAGATCATCCGCCTAATGAATGGCCGAGACTGACTAGAAATTACTATACTTTTACAAGTCAATTTTACATCTATTTTTAGCTTTGGGGGTGCTTCCCCTGAGCCCCCACCGGGGGACCACTGGCCCCCAGACCCCCCAGCCGGGGGGGATCTCCCCCCGCGGACTCCCGCTGGGGGGACAAGTCCCCCCTGCACCCCCCCACGTGGAGGGGTGTACAAACTTTCTGGGGTATAAATCTGGCTGAAACAAATACCTCTGAACAATCATGCTCCACATACAACATTTTGTTTATGTAAACTCTGCTCAACTTCGAGCTTATTATTTTGTGACAGTTTCATTTAATCTTGTTATTGCTTTGGAAATAAAGATGGAATCCTTTTTGAGCTAGCACTGAGTTACCTTAGAGGGTTGAATCTCTTGGGTTAGGGCCTAATCCAAGCATCCAAGCTCCTATTTACTTGTAGCTGTATGTTTTATTTCAGTTTGTAGATTAGGTTGCTGTTAGATGTATTTCTTTTATGGTTAAGAATAGGTTGCTTTTGATGATTCAATAGTTTGCTTCCATTTGTGCTCTCTATAGTAGGTTAAGTAGTGATAAAAAGAATATTCAAAAGGTTAGCAACAGTGCTTGGGCCTCTCTTCCTCCCTTTAGGACCATGATTTGAGCAAAAGACCCTCTTTCTACCCCAAAGACATAGATTTTCCTCATTCATAGGACTTCTAGTGTTTGCAGCTTCTTAGTAGGTCAATAGTCCAGCTTTGCTTTGCTTTAGATCTTCTTCATCATGATCACTTATTTATTTGTAATAGTCTTCTTTCATGCTTTCCTTTCTTGCAACATTCCTCAGCATTTCCTTTCATAGATCATAGTTTAGACTAGTTTGATGTAAAACTGTGTTTTTCTAGATGCACTCATTTCATTTCTTGCTTCATCTTATTGGTTGACTGTCAGTTCCTTTGTAGCAGATCCCTTCTAGCGATATGCCAGCCTATCAGACATCCCATCCTCCATATGATCCATGCCCTACAGGTCGCCCAAGTCTCACCTCAATTCTGCCTTAGTTTCTTGCATTTTCCATAGAACTTCTTCTTCTCTCCTTGAGAAAATCCAATCATCTTTTTCTCTCTTGGTGGTTCATGGTGGATCATAGGCACCGTAACACCTCATTCCAACCTTCATCCACCTATTTTTCCCACTCTCAAACCCTCAAGACAATGAAAACTGCTCTTGGCGTCCTCCTGTAGGCCTCCTATAGAACATTGTTTTTCCTCCTGTAGATTTCTTGTGTCCTCCTGTAGACTTTCCTGTAGGCTTGCTTTTGAAGGCCAAGTGTGGGAAAAGCCTCCATAAGGCTACCTAAGACCTCCTAGGATCCATCCACACCATTCTACATCCTCCCAAGTCCCAAAACCGCCCTTCAACACCACCTATTCCTTGCCACACGCACACACAACAAATTACGTGCATATCAAATTCACATAAAAATACATAAAAATCCAAAAATATGTCTTTTTCTTATTTACTTCCAGAAACAGAATAGTTAGATGTTTTTTACTTCCTTGAATAGGTAATGGAATTCCTTTTATGGTTTTCATAGCGCTTTCTGCAAAAGTAGAATTAGTTGGTTAATTAGGGTTCACTAGTTTTGCTTTACATTTCAGCCTTTCTGCTTTTTGCAGTTAGAATTGCATCTAACTTTCTTTCCTTTCATCACATATAGAGCTTCTTCTAGAATCCATAGAAGTTGGCTCGAGCTCCTAGTGATCTTACGTCGGCTGACCAAGTGCCAACCTACAGTAAGAACTAGTACTTGTGCATACAACACCGATGCTTCCAAGTTTGTTACGAACTATCGGGTTGATAAGAGTAAAGTAGGCAGCCCAAGAGTTGCAACATTATTGTTGCAATACTAGTGCTCACCACTTTTTGGCACTATTTCTGGGGAAGCATCAGTGTATTTTGTGATTACTTCTTTCTTCTATTTTCTATTACAACATTTTGCTAATAGTTTATTTTAGCAAAATTAGACTAGTCCTTTATTTTCCTTCAGTTCTGAATTTCTTTGCTTTCCTTTTCAATTCTTCAAATTTCATTTCATCAAAAGTAGATTAGTCCTTTCTTTCCCTCCAGTTCTACATTTCCTTGTTTTCCTTTTCAATTATACAAATTTCATTTCAGCAAGTTCATTTCAGCAAGTTCATTTCAGTTAGTTGCAATTTATTTTGTTCAATCAATTTCAGTTTTGCAGGTACTATCAGTGTGGGGAAAAAGAAACAAAAAACAACCAAAAATATTTCCTTTCATGCCTCGTAGGAATAGAGATAACTCAGGAAATTTTTTTCCCAACCCTCCCACTACTTCGCACAACTATTCTTCTCTCTTCTTCGGTGGTTGCGATCAAGAAGAACCCTTAGGTGAATAGCAAGACATATTTGAAGAACCTATAGGGGAAGAAGAAGAACAAAACATTCCTTTGGAGCCAATGGATGAAAAAAAAAATGCTAGGGGGAATGGAGAGAGAATAGAGGGTACCTTTCCCATTTGGGAGACCAATGGAGACACCAAAATGAAGAATATAAGCCCTTCTACCCTACCTCATTTTCATGGTCTGACTACAGAAGATCCTGACACTTTTTTGTTTGAATTTGTTGTTATCTATCGAACCTATGACTATGCAAAATATGAGAAGAAGTTGAAATTGTTCCCTTCTACTCTCAAGGATGTAGCACTGCATTGGTTCATGGGAGTACCTGGCAATAGCATCACAACTTGGGCTTAGATGCAACAAGCCTTTAACAACAAGTATCGATACTATTGTAGGTCAAAAGATACTAAAGAAGAAATTTTCTGAATGACCATAGGAAGTGATGAGTCCCTAGAAGACATGAAGAAATGTTCCAGCTCGATTACAAAAGGGTTGGGTGTACACTTGACCCTAAGTCTCTGAAGCTGGTCCTGCTCAGGGGAATTCAGGAAGATCTTTTAGACACCCTCCATTTACTGGTTGGGGGAGACATCTACCAACTATCCTATGAGGACATAAAGAATTTTTTGAGAAACCATTCTAGAGTAGCCAGAAAGAAAGGTAGGGGGAGTCAACCCATAGCCAGTACCTATTCCTCTAACTCATCCATTAAAGGAGAAATTGGAAACATGCTGGAAGACTTCAAGAGTGAGATGTTGCATAATCTTGCCATGCAAATGGATACCTTGCATATCAAAAGGAAACAAGAGGAAGCAGAGAGGGATTTGGCCATTTTTTTCCCTAGATGCACCAGGAGGCATCCTAGGAATGAATGCCCATCAAACTCTATAGAGGTTTTTTCAATCTGTGAAGAAAATCATTCCACAGATAAGTGCCCCTCCTTACCCGGACATAAAGCTATATATCAAGGGGCTGAGGGAGTGACAGCTCTATTACATAACCAAAGGAGGCTGCATGGACCTAGACCATACTAGCAGGGGATGCAAGGGACATCCCAGGCATACTACAACCCAAACCAAGTTAGTTCCATACCTTCTTGCGGCCCCCCTGCTCATCCTTCCTGGTCCACGCCTCCTCCTTGGTCCTTCACATCTCAATATCAAGCCCAACCAGTGACCCATTCATTTCAATCCTATGCTCAGCCACAACCTCAATGGAATGCACCTCATCAGGGGTGGAGGCACCAATGCAACTCTCTTCCAGCTCTTTTTCCTCCACCACCTGCCCCACCACAACCGTAACCTCATACTCCACCAAAGCAACCCCAAATGCTTGCCCAGCCAAATACGAACCCGAACAATAGATAGGCTCAGCAAGTGTATAGTGGTGAGCCATCATGCCCAACTTATTTTGTGGAGATTCAAGTAATTAACTTGTGATCCAGGAAAGTTGTCCCAGATAGCCAGCCTCCACCCAGGGAGGTTGAGGAAGATAAAGAGGAAAGTGAACCAAAAGCAATTCCACCCTTTCCTGAGAGACTATCCGTGACAGTCTAGTCTACCCTAGAAGAAGATAAACTCCTAGAGAATTGAAAAATTTATGTGTAAAGATACCACTTCTCCAAGCCATAAAAGATGTGCCTATCTACAATAGGTTGATAAAAGAGAAGTGCTTTAGGAATCCAGGAAAGTGTAAGAGAGATGACCCAACCATCAATGTCATAGGGAAACTGTCAGACCTGATGTTAGGGTAGGTAATCTATCGAAAATATTTGGATCCTGGAAGCTCAGTAGTTGATGTCCACATCAATGGCACCATCATCCCACACACCTTGATTGATCTAGGAGCCGCCATTAATGTGATGAAAAAGGACACAATGCTCAAACTCAACCTTTAGGGCTCCTTGAGAAAGACCACGACCATTCTACAGCTAGCAGACCACTCCATTGTGACCCTTGAGGGGATTGTGGAAGATGTGATGGTTTCCATTGACTCTTGGGAGTACCTTGCTAATTTCTTAGTTCTCCAGCCAAAGGAAAAGCTCACTGGGTATCCTCTCATTCTGGGAAGACCCTGGTTGGCTACTGCTGATGCCTACATCAGCTGTCGAGCTGGGAACATGACCATTAAGAAGGGGCACATGTCCAAAAAGTTAATCCTATATCCTCCTGCCCAACCCTTGCTAGAACATGATCTGCCTCTCTGGTTGGAAGAGGAAGATGAGGATGAAGTCTATTCTACACCGCTTTGTGCATTAGAAATCACCATGGGGGGAAATCGCAAGATGAGTATGATATGATTGAAAATCTGATTCATAATCCACCTCCCAGTGTATTACCATTATTAGGACATAGTAAGAGAAACCCAAAACAACCCCTCAATTGATCTTTGTGCAGCCAACTCCACTCCTCTCCATTTTAAGAATATAGAGTTCGGCCCAGAAAGAACCTTGAAAATCAATCCATCCCTATCCACTTCCTAGGAGAAGGAACTATGTAGCTTGCTGAGAAAACACCTAGATGCCTTCACCTGGAGTTACAAGGAGATGAAGTGAGCACACGCTTCAGTATGTACTCATCATATATACATCAAGGAGGATTCCAAGACAGTTAGACAGCCTCAAAGGAAGATGAATCCAACACTTAAAGATATTGTTAAGGAAGAACTGCAAAAATTGATTGATGCAGGGTTCATCTATCCCATCTCTGACAGTGAATGAGTCTCTCCTTTGGTGCTAGTGCCAAAGAAAAATGGTAAGTTGGGAATCTGTGTCGACTATGGGGAACTGAACAAAGCCACTAAAAAGGAACATTTTCCTTTACCTTTCATAGATTAAGTGTTAGACAATCTGGCAGGGAATAAGTTTTTCTCTTTCCTAGATGGGTTTAGTGGGTACAATCATATTCAAATCAGCTTGAAAGACCAAGATAAGACCACTTTCATTTGTCCTTGGGGTACCTTTGCATACCAGGTCCTTCCTTTTGGTTTGTGCAATGCTCCAGCCACTTTCCAAAGAGTGGTATTAAGTATATTCTCTGAACTGGTTCATGATGCAGTAGAAATATACATGAATGATTTTACTCCGTATGGCTCTGACTTTTAGGAAGCTTTGTCTAACTTAGGAAAAGTTATGGATCAGTGTATTGGAATGAACCTATCCCTCAGTTCGGAAAAATGTGAATTCTTGATGACTGAAGTGACCATGCTAGGTCATGCAATATCTCAGCAAGGGCTGCAGGTGGACCCCAACAAAATTGCCATCATCCAAAGGGTCCCACCTCCTCAAAAGGTGAGAGATGTCAGAAGTTTCCTAGGCTTAGCAGGGTATTAGAGGAGATTCATTATAGATTTGAACAAGGTAGCCTCTCCTTTGTTTGGCCTCTTAGGAAAATATGTCGAGTTCATATGGTCGAAAAATTGTTAAGAAGCCCTAGATACCTTGAAGAGTAAGCTCATGACTACCCCAATTCTGAGAGGCCCAAACTGGGCCCTACCTTTCCACATTCACAAAGATGCCTGAAACAAAGAAATAGGAGCAGCCTTAGGACAAATTGATGAAAAGTTACCTTATGCCATATACTTTATAAGCTAAAATTTGTCAAAGGCAGAGTTAAACTATACAGTTACTGAGAAGGAACTCCTAGTTGTCGTGCATTCCCTAAATAAATTCAGACATTATATCACAGGATATCAAACCTTTGTACATACTGATAATGCTGCAATTAGATATTTAATGAACAAACCAGATGCAAATGCTCACATTATTAGATGGTTTCTTTTACTACAGCAATTTGATTTGACCCATTATTAATAAGCTTGATAAAGAAAATGTTGTTGCTGACTTTTTGTTTAGAGTAAATTTGCCTGCAGGTGAAGAAGGAATGGTGGGTGGCCAGATGCTAGATGAGTATATATTTTCTATCTCAGTACTCTCTCCATGGTTTGCTGATATAGCAAACTACTTGGTTTCGACATAGTTCCCACCACACCTGTCCTCAAAAGAGAAGAGAAAGATAGTAAGGAAAAGCGCCCCTTTCACCTGGATTGGGGGCAATCTCTTCAAACTTGGCCCAAATCAGATCTTGAGAAGATATTTTAGGGAGGAGGAAGTCTTTGACATCCTCCTGACCTGTCATTACGGGCCTTGTGGAGGTCATTTTGCAGTGAAAAGAACTGCCTTCAAGTTACTGCAAGCAAGCTACTACTGGTCCACTCTTCATCAAGATGTGAGGAGATATACCAGCTAGTGTGATCGATGTCAGAGGATGGGGAAACCTACTCCAAAGGATGAGATGCCCATGTAACCTCGAGTGACCTTTGAGCCATTTGAGAAGTTGGGCATGGATTTTTTGGGTCCTATCAACCCTCCTTCAAAGCAGAAACAATACATCATTGTGTGCACTGATTACTTGACAAAGTGGGCAGAGACAAAAGCAATGAAAGCAACAACAAAGGAAAAAGTAGCTGAGTTGTTGAGAGAAAATATATTCTACAAGTTTGGGTATCCAAGAGAGTTAGTCATAGATCAAGGCAGCCAGTTTACTTCCAATTTAATTGAAGACCTGCTCATACATCATAGAATCAAGCACAGGAATTCCACCCCTTACCATCCACAAGCCAAGGGGCAGGTGGAGGTCACTAACAGAGCATTGGAAGGGATCCTGATAAAGGTAGTGTGCAGCAGTAGAAAAGATTGGGTGGACAAATTAGTTGAGGCCACTTGGGCCTACAACATAATATGGAAGACCACCACAGGGTTCACACCCTATGAGCTGGTCTATGGGAAGAAGGCTTTGCTGTCAACAGAATTTGAATTCAATACCCTTAGGATGGCAGCTTAGCTAGACCTAGACCTCAGCCATGCACAACAAGAAAGATTACTTCAGCTCAAATGATTGGATGAACACATATTGCAGGCCCTTCTCCATATAGAGGTAGTTCAGCTTCAGAGAAAGATCTGGAATGAAAAAATTATCAAGGAGAAGAAATTCCAAGAGGGAGATTGGTCACTACTCTATGATTCAAGAAACGAAAATTTCAAAGGTAAGCTAAGGACAAGATGGCTGGGACCCTACACTGTGGAGAAATGCAATGATAATGGTTCAGTTCTGATCAGAATCATTGATGATGAAGCCATCCCCATGCTTGTCAATGGACATCGGTTGAAAGTCTACAAGAAACCCCTCTCCAAGCGAGAGTTCATTGAATATTTGAGTAAGACAGTGATGGTAGTGGAGCATGTCTTAGCCTCCACTTCACCCACTCACTGAAGAAAAATAAAAAATAAAAAATAAGGACTCGAGTGAAAACCTTCATGAGGCGCTTGAGTCCCATCATTGGGTTGAAAACCTGTTCTGAGGCGGCCAAGTGATGTCAAAAAAAAAAGAGAAAAAAGAGAGAAAAGAATAATATCGCTTGGTGAAAACCTCCCTTAGAGGTGCCTAGGGCAGGCAATTAGGGTGAAAACCTCCGTGAGGCACCTTAGTTGTTTTCAAAAAAAAAGGGAAAAAGAGAAAATGAATTTTCATTTGCATTGCAGGTTTGCAGGAGGACCATTGGAAGCAGAAGAAGGTGCCAAGGGAGCCTTGACATCCACACCAGCACCTATCCTACCTTCCCACATATTTATCCATCATTATTAGCATTTCTTTCACCTCACTGTGCTTCTTTTTAAAAAATTGTGTTTTCTACAGGAGGCTCCTATAGGAATTACAGAAAGCTAAAAATGGATATAAAAGGTAGTTCGAGGGATAGGGAAACTTCATGAAGAACCTATAAACCCTCCTACAGTCTTCAAACCTCCTTGCTATCATTTCCAAGCCTGCATCACACCCCAAGCATCATTCTTCTCCCTGTCCAAGAAAAACATAGGAAAAACAGTTTTTCAGGAAAAAAACAACAAAAACAAAAAACAAAAAATTAGAGAAGAAGCAGCACCATCCACCTCACCTGAAACCTAACTATTACTTCTCCATCTTCATTTGCATCTCTGGCATCATCCTCACAGCTCCAAGCATAGAAAGAAGCTGAAGTTTCAAGGGGAGAAGAAGCTATAGGAGCTCCTATAGGAATTCCTGTAGCAACTAATCCTATTAAAATCTAGCATCAACAGCAAGAGAATGCAAACATGGAGGTTAAAAAGACACCTAAAGCTTAGATCTAGCCACAGAAGAACCTGCACAAGACATAGCCACACATCAGCAAGAAAATAGCATGCATCAAAATAAATAAAGGCATGCAATAGAGAAAGAGAGCCACAACACCTCACAACAAATACATTCGGATCACAGGTAAGTAAGTAACTCGCTCCTCTGTTTGCATTTGTGTAATTAGAAGGCATGCAAAATAAATGAGATGGTTGAGGTTGAACGAGGGAAAGGTGGCTAGTTAACTTGGCCACCTTCATCTAGTTGACTCCACTCATTCGAGATGTCACCCGCACGCGCGCACAGTCAACTCGAGAAAGATGTCAAGGATAGGTAGTGGAGGAAGAGTGAACTCCAATGCAATCACGAGGGATGATTAAGAGGAGGGGGGCCATGATGACAAGGAATGTGGGGACCAACGGTCTAAATATAGCCAACGTATACTTTGCTAGCTTACCCTCCATCACCAAAAATATCCATAAAAAGTAGTAAGTAGTCCTCCCCGAGCACTTTCACCATCTTTTCCTTCATTCTCTCTTCGAAACTCAGCTACAATAGTTTTCTTATGCCTCCACAGCCTCGTAACCATTGTCCTCCATCAATCTCTCCCATATTCCTACTCTCGTCATTTTCTACAAGAGCACTTACAGGTTCTACAGGAGCACCTACATGAATTCTACAAGAGGGACAACAGGCTTCTACAGGAGGGGCAATGAGCTGTTTGAAGGGAGAAAACACGGCTTTCGCATGATTTCTGATCTGAGGAGGTAGGTTCCATGCATGTCCCCATTGAATATAAATATATGCAAGTAGTGGTTTCAATTTTAGGAGAAGATAAACCCTTTAGGAGGAGGAAATACATAAAAAAACTTCTGCTTATTTAAAAAAAAAAAAAAAAAAAAAAAAAAAAAAACAATCTCCTCCGTTTCTTTGTTTTTCTCAAAAATTGTTGTCTCCATCTCCACATTTGGTTCCCTGAAAGAGTATAAACAAAATGACAAGAGTATTTGTGAGAAAGGAGCCCACCAAATCCACCAGGCTCCATGCACATCCCCAAGTAGTGGACATATTCACAAGAGAAAATTGGATGAACGTTTTTTAGAAACTCCAACGGTTTGATGAGGAAATTGCCCACTTTTTGGTCCCTCACACAAGAACACATGCCACTGTCACCTTTAGAGGTCTTTCGATGGAGATAACCCCTGAATTATTAGTAGGGTCACCACCCTTCCTCTTGGGCTACCTTGGAGTAAGGATGAGAAACCAATTGGCCAGGCTGCCAAGAAATTTTTTTTCCAAAACAATGATACCCCTGTAGAGGATAAAAATGGCATTAGAAGGGCTAGCATACCATATCCTTAGGGTGAGGTTAGCTACCAAATAATCAAATACATTTCCTGTAAGGGGAGGTACACCATTGTATATGGTTATCACTTTAGAATCCTTCATGAATTAAGGTATGGCGTGGACACTCCAACACCTCAGAAGCTCAGCGTCCCCTACTTCCTCCTACAGTCCCTCATTGACTCTAGCACTAAGGTTTAAGCAGGGAATTCAAAGCAGTTAGCTCACCATGGGTTAATCAAAATCATAGTGGAAGAAGCCCTCCATACATTCACACTCCCTATAGCATGGGAAGTCTTCCGAAACATGACAACTGAGGATGACATAAAGGTCCTAACCTATGATATCAGCCCTATTGGCAGTGAGGAGGAAGAGCAATAAGGGAGAGAAGTTGAAGCAACTGGTGACTTAGCAGAACAAGAAAGGGAGGAGGAAGAAACTAAGATAGAAGAGGAGAAATTTGAAGAAACAGAGGAGGAAGAAATAGAGAAAACAAAGACAGAAAAAGAGACAGAAGGAGGAGACAAAGAGGTAGAAAAGGAAAAACAAGGCATAGGTTCCCCTAAGACTCTAGAAAGGGAGGAAGCAGCTACCCTCACTACCCTTAGTACACCAATTAAGCCAAAGCAAAAGAGGAAAAGTCACGCCTCCATGTATTTCAGGGTTAGGAAGATCACAAGAATCAAAACAAGCAAACCTCAGCCCTCTTCAAAAGTGCCAATTACAATTGAAGATTCACCCTCTGCCAAAGGAAAAGAATCCCCTTCCAAGGCACCTGTCACATATGAAAGAGAGACTCCTAGATCTCCCATATGGAAATAAAAGCTAGAACTATAGGACCCAAAAACAGTCTTACAGGAGGCTCAGATAGTTCTACAGGAGACACTATCAAAACTACAAAAGTCCCAAAAGCTTGAGAAAAGGATGGAAGGACAACCACAGGTAAAGGAGGAAGAAATAAAGCTACAAGAACCTGATCCCTAGCCCTGTCTTGCCTCCTAATACAATCTTCTTGAGGGAGGAAAGATAATTCCACAAAAATTTGCAATTCCACTATTCTTTGAATTAGAGAAAGAGAGAATAAGAACACATAGGTGGATGTGAATAACCAAATCCAAAGGATTTGAGGATATTGGCCATATGGAAAACAAACACAGAGAAAAGCGGCAGAGAGTTGAGTGTTATCAGACACAGGGAAGCAATTATAAGAAGCCAACTTGAAACTGAAAATGAATTGCTAAGGAGGCAACTACAAGAGAAAGAGACCCAGCTGGCATGCATGGCCAACTTATCCATGGAGGCATTGCAATGTAGAACGCCAGCAAAATCCTATGGCCTATATCTCAAGGACCAATGGTTACAATTTCAGATAAAGAATTTGAAAAAAAGAGGCACAAAGCCTTTCCAAGATTACATGTAGTTTATGGACCTGTGTGACCAAAGCACATCAGAGGATAAGGCAAAGATGGCAGAATTCTACCTACATAACATGGCCCTCATAGACATGAATGTGTGGGACCCCAATGCTAGGCTGGGGGACCTGCAACTATTGGCCATGGCCTCATAGATGAACCATGAAGAGTTGAGAGCAACAAAAATAAGAAGATTGATGATAAAAGAGTAGAATGAGCCACTAATGATAAGAGTTGAGCCATCAAATCCCATGGCACTCATTAGCACACACAACCTACTTGCCAATAATGCTTAGATTGCCCTTAGATATATAAGTGATCAGGCACAAGACATTGCACACTTTGAGGATATGGAAAGGCTACTTGGGGATGACTGTGTGCATGCATGTATGAGGAGATGGAACACCTTACCACACAGTCTGCAGATTAGGGAATATCATTCCCCCATGAGGATGAATGAGGCATTAAGGAGAGTGCCAATGTACAAGCACTCCAAGCATAGGCTGAAGGTCAACTGGATTGGCCTCAGACTGAGTCCTCCACTGTTGTTAGGCATGCTGGAAGGTAGAAGAGAAGAAGAAGAGCAGGATTAGTTGGAAGAAATAGATAGAAAGGCAGGATTCTATGAAAAGGAAGAGGAGACAACATCGTAATCTTGGGATGCTAGGGAGGCCACCACGGCCATAAAAGATGAGGAGATGGACCAAGTTGCTCAGAGGATGAGCAACACCTTCAGTAGGGGGTGATGACGAGCCTCATAAATGGGTGATTATATGGGCACATTTTACCTCCTAACCTAGTCAAATCAACCATTCTCTTAGTTTATTACATTATTTTCTAATTATATTTATGCTTATAGAGTGAGTTGAGTTAGTTATGATGCCATGTGGTCTAACATGTGTTTAATGCAGATTATTGATGAATTTTGAGGTCAAAGTCAAGGATCTAGTGGAAAAATGGCTGCGATAACTCGAAGTGGACAAAGGAGAGGACTTATAGGAGGAAATCCCCCTCATTTATTACTCCTCACTTCGAATTCCCCTTCATTCAGCTTGGAGTACAAGCAGCCAAATCATGCACTAGAAGGCAGCCGAGCAAGTGGAGGATGACTGATGATTATCTCATGTTTTGGGAGCCAAGCCTCTGTGATTTTAAGGAAGCTATTGTTAGCTTCATTTGTATAACTAGAGAGGTCTACGACCTCACTAGGGTCGAATTTTTGTTGGATTTTTGCTTATGTAAACTCGGCTCAACTTCGAGCTTATTATTTTGTGACAGTTTCATGTAATCTTGTTATTGTTTTGGAAATAAAGATGGAATCCTTTTTGAGCTAGCATTGAGTTACCTTAGAGGGTTGAGGCTCTTGGGTTAGGGCCCAATCCAAGTAGCCAAACTCATCTTTACTTTTATTTGTATGTTTTATTTCAATTTGTAGATTAGGTTGCTGTTAGATATATTTCTTTTATGGTTAATAATAGTTTGCTTTTAATGATTCAGTTGTTTGCTTCCATTTGTGCTCTCTATAGCAGGTTAAGCAGTGATAAAAAGAAGATTCAAAAGGCTAGCAATAGTGCCTTGGCCTCTCTTCCTCCATTTGGGACCATTATTTGAGGCAAAGACCCTTTTGCTACCCCAAAAACACATATTTTCCTCATTCATAGGACTTCTAGTGTTTGCAGCTTTTTAGTAGGTTAATAGTCCAGCTTTTCTTTGCTTCAGATGTTATTCATCATGCTCACTTATTTATTTTCAATATTATTCTTTCATGCTTTCCTTTCTTGCAACATTCCTTAGCATTTCCTTTCATAGATCATAGTTTATACTAGTTTGATGCAAAACTATGTTTTTCTAGATGCACTCATTTCATTTCTTTGTTTGATCTTATTGGCTGAATGCCAATTCCTTTGCAGGAGATCTCTTCTAGCAATAGTCTAGCCTATCAACCATCCCATCCTCCATCTGATCCATACCCTACAAGTCACCCAAGTTTCACCTCAATTCTGCCTTAGTTTCCTGCATTTTCCATAGAACTTCTTCCTCTCTACTTGAGCAAATCCAATCATCTTTCTCTCTCTTGGTGGTTCATGGTAGATCATAGGTGCCTTAAAACCTCATTTAAACCTTCATCCACCTCTTTCACCCACTCTCACACCCTCAAAACAGTGAAAACCGCTCTCGGCCTCCTCCTATAGGCCTCTTGTAGAACGTTGTTTTTCCTCCTGTAGATTCCTTGTGTCCTCCTGTAGACTTTCCTGTAGGCTTCCTTTTGAAGGATGAGTATGGGAAAAGCCTCTAGAAGGCCACCTGAGACCTCCTAGGACCCATCCACACCATCCTACATCCTCTCAAGTCCCAAAACTACCCTTCAACACCACCTATTTGCTGCCACAATCACACACAACAAATTACATGCATCTCAAATTCACATAAAAATACAGAAAAATCCAAAAATATGTCTTTTTCTGATTTATTTCCAGAAATAGCATAGTTAGATGTTTTTTGCTTCCTTGAATAGGTAATGGCACTCCTTTTATGGTTCTCATAGTGCTTTTTGAAAAGTAGAATTGGTTGGTTAATTATGGTTCAATAGTTTTGCTTTACATTTCAATCTTTCTCATTTCTGCAATTAGAATTGCATCCATATTTCTTTCCTTTCATCACATATAGAGATTTTTCTGGAATCCATAGAAGTTGGCTCGAGTTCCTAGTGATCTTGTGCCGAATGACCAAGTGACAACCTGCAGTAATAACTAGAACTTGTGCATACAACACCGATGCTTCCAAGTTTGTTACGAACTACCAGGTTGATAAGAGTAAAGTAGGTAGCCCAGGAGTCTCACCAGTGTGCATCAATTATTGGTATTGGTTCATGATGGGTGCCTCTAGTTAGGTGGGCCCATTCCAATTAATGATATGATGGTCCACATAATCACTTTGTTACTTGTCAGGGTGCAAACCCCGCAGATGCTTTTGTGGGGAAGTCGCAGGAGAAGAAGCTCGTGGATTAGATGAAAAGTGACTTTGGCTTGGTGAAGAAGTCACAAGGCTACGCCATTATCTCTATCTCGAATGGAGCTATGTATTTTGTTGCAAAAATTTTGGAGGGAAAAATAATGCGGAAGTGTTTTGCTGATGAAGTGCTGACACCAATGGTATCTTTAGTTGCGCAATGTAGCAAAGGGGTCTAATACAATTGGGTAAAATACCTCTTCCACAAGTTCCTCATGGATTTCCATGAAGCCTAGGAGGATGGAAATTATTTCAACTACGCATGGTTACTTCTATTGATCACATTGGTAGCATGGGGGATGCTTACAGATAGCTAGTTCCCAATACAAGATTCAGATTTGTGTGAAGATACAAAATTCACCTTGCTGTGGGTGGCAAAGGATCCTAACTACATCATTGAAACAAAGATGTTCTGGGTATTGTTTGAGCCAAAATTGCAGATGGTGATCAACTAACGGCCGAGGTTGTCACATATTCTACATGCAAAGTACACAAATATCATAGATTTCAAAGAAGATTTTCACAATATGTCCATACGCACGAAGAAGGATACCACAGGAACATAGCACAAGTTTCCATATTTAGTCGTGGAGGATGAAATTATGGGGGTCACTAGAAAATTATCAATCGATTGGCTCACCCCATCTTGTGAAGTTGTAGGAACAAGTAAGGCCACAAAAGGAGATACAAGGAAAACGATAGTTGCAATAGTGGCCCAAAAAGACAAAGAGAAAGAATCATAGAAGGAATCTAAGAAAGACAAAGAAGCACATAAGGCTTCCAAAAAAGAGAAGGAAACATAGAAGGAAAAGACTTCTATGGAAGAGAAGGAAGCGCAGAAGGAAAAAGTTGCACAAGCAACAACATCGCAGGTCACCATTGACCTCAAGGAACATGTGATGAAGTGGAAGGATGTAGAGGTCAAAATTGGAGATGAAGAACAAGAGGGCACAAATCCCTATCTCAGATCGGAGGACTTAGAGTCCCCCTTTAGGGTTAGGAATAGGCAGAAGTGAAGTTCGACGAGACCTTGCAAGAAGCAGAAGTATGATAAACCTATGAGTATGACACCATTGGTCCTCACAGAGGGGGGCCTTAATGAGATAGGTGATGTTGTTCGCTTTGCCACTGAAACTATATGGGGACACATCGAGGACTAGTACCACAAGATATTG
Source organism: Pinus taeda (assembly GCA_000404065.3). NCBI lineage: Eukaryota > Viridiplantae > Streptophyta > Pinopsida > Pinales > Pinaceae > Pinus > Pinus taeda. The sequence continues at coordinate 31,405 of APFE030526785.1, forward strand.
GACAAATTTCAATAGGGCCTAAAGAAATTGCAGGTCTAGACAGGGGTGATTCAGGTGAGCATGGGACAAGTGAGCATGAATCAAGCGAGTGTGTTGAATTTTAATTCCATTGAAATCACATCCGAGCTCCGAGCAGTATCACTACCAGGGGGCTCTCTCCAGTTGGAGACAATTAAAGACTAGAAGTGCATGCATTACTAGAAAAATATAAGTATCAACCTTACAGCATTGCCGATCCAGACCTTGCGTGAGCTGCACTAAGGAGTTTAAAATGAGATTTTTGTCCAAAAGAAACGAGCGTTGTTGATTATTGACATGGTAAAAGCTAAAAATCAATCGATTTTTGCAGAGAAAGTGCAAGCCAACCAGGGTCGCGAAAAAATGATGCAGTGAAATCAACATCTAGAGGCCACCCTTACCCAAGTGTGTAGTGAGCTACCTGAGCTCCAAATTCCAGTAGAGGTGGCCTCAGTAGAGAAAATTCACAAATGATCTGCTGCAGTGAAGGAATCCAAGGAGGAAATTGGAAAGATATGGTGTGAGTTGCATTTGTAGATTTCAGAACTTCAACTTAAGTTGTAACCAACAACTCCTCTGGAAGTCAGAGAGCAGCGTGAGGCTGCTATTAAAGAAGATATGATGTCTCTGGTTGCTGCAGTCATGAAGTGCAACCAATTTTTTTAGAAGACCATGGACATGTTGACCTTGTTGTAGGAGGATCCACACTTAGACGATCGAAGTCAACATCCGCAAAAAGCAACTATAGTTTGATGAGATCAATGTGACAACACGGACCTTAGAACCTATACAAAGGTCCACCAAACTTCAAGAAGGAAAATTCATATAGAACCAGATTGATGAGCGATGTCAAAAGGCCTCTATCATTTCCTTAAGGATGCAACCATGGGACGACGACACAATCCAATTGTCATAGACCATTCAGAGCAAGCTAAAAGCTCTTCAATAGACATAGAGAACCTAGGGCCTTGTAATTGAAGATCCCACAATGAAGAAATTTGGTTGAAGAAGTTCGCCAGTCCACTATGCAGGGAAAAACAAATCTTCAAGCATTGAATATTGAATTCAGTGGCCTACAAGAAAAAGTTGAGGCAACACCAATAGAGTGACTTGGGACAAGTCACGACTTTGTGTTGGGGGCCTATTGGGACGGGGTTCCCTGGGTCAAATATTGTAAATATTTGAAAGTATTTTCATTTTGAGGAGCAGAGTGTGAGTAACACAGGTTGGTAGGAGTCAAAGGGGATTTAGGAAGGTCAAAGCCCCTTAGTTTGTTAAGAGTCAAGCTATTTTGAGACCCACCCATGGTTCACATACCGTGGTATTGTAATGAAGAAGAATATAAAAGGAAGTCATAGAAGAGTCATACGATAGCTCAGCATAGAAGAATAGAAGTGTATGAGTTGAGTCTGTTTTTATCTATTATGTACTTGGGAAAAGGGGAAGGCTCTTGCGGCTGTGTGCATGGAGACCTTGGTAAGTCCGTAGCTGAGTGTGTGGGCCCCTATAGTTGTGTGTGCAGGGTTGGAAGAAGTTGTAATTGAAGATCTGAAGCACAATAAAAGGCTTATTTTGAAGAATTATCTGTGTATCACTATTTTATCTCTAAATTTACTATATTTTTGATCTGTTGAATGCATTTAATAAGGAAAATTACTTAATAGATTCGCGATGACATAGATATATTTCCTTATATGATGTTATGCATGTTTAACACAATCGAAAAAGGAAATAAGTTTGTTTACTATCATTTACTGTAAATTTTGGGTTTTAAGGGTTAGGGTTTGCTAAGGTCAAGATAAAGCCCTAAGTTTTACAAAAACACATCACATAGCTCTCTGGATGTAGAAACCTGGTTTTAGCATCCCCCAATAATGTATCGGGTGAGACTGTAGCTTGTGATACGTGGGTTGTTACCGAAAGGGCCAATAATGTAGGGTTTTTTTGGTTAGCATAGCTAACTCTGAACTTGGGTCTAAGACCCCTCAAGACAACACATATTTACAAATAATGTTAAGTTTTTAGCATCTACCCATGCAATACAAAATGGGTTAGAGACAATCTAACAAGACAAAACCCTATGATTTCGAAGTTTGGGGAAAGACCAACTTGACAACCTCCACTTGGTGCTTCTTGGTCACATATTGATGCCAATATTGGTATTTCATGATGGTGTCCCTAAATTTTCTTTGTGAATGAGAAATCTTGCCTCCATGGCATCTAAGTATATGGTCCTGGAATCTGTATCCAACTCGTTCTTAGGCATGTGCAACATGGTGTTGACCTTGACAGGGCTACCAATGTACTTCTGCATGTTGTGTGTGTTTAGCTCCATGTTTTCCCTAGTGGCCTCTTGTCTTAGTTGCTCCATGTACTCATCGATCTCTAGTCAGAATTGGTTCTCAGGTTTAGCATCAGTGAGGGAACCGATTGATGGGATCCTATGCTTCCCCACCATGAAATCCAAAATATTGTATAGCCGCACATATGAGGTTTGTATGTTACTGATGAATGGGGTGGGATGCTCATAGTTCTGGATCAACATCTGGACCTTTTCCTTCTCCAGCTCTGCCTGTGGCTTCATCTTCTTTACTAAGTCAAGTTGGGCCCCTTTGTGCCACGTTGTACACTCCTGTACATGGGTGATGGTAGCATGTATGATCTTGAGAGTTTAAACAAATAATTTTCTCCGCTCCTATAGGTGATGTACATAGACAACTGCTTTATGCTCGATGGTAAATCCATCATATAGCTTTCTCATGGTACCCTCAAGTGTTGATACTTCAGTGAGTATCTCTTTATTCATTTCCCCCATTGCAGAAAATGAATTTTGTATTGATGCTCATAGTTGTTATGCCTCTTTCCTAACAAACTTCAAGTTCCTTGCTAGTTTTTCATTCTTAGCCATTGGGTACTTAATAAGTGAGCTAGTTTTTTTTGCATAGGCCAATCTAGCTTCAGCAAGGGTAGTTGGATGATTCCTCTGTGCCTGTACAATCTTCTTCTCCAACGCGTTAAATGATAAATTATACACATCCATGACTTGATCATCATCAATGAGAAATTTATCTCCTTGCTCACTCGAGATAGGTTCTGACAGTAGAGGTGGTGGAGACAGAAAGATGACCTCCATTTCTCTTGACTTAAGGTTAGTGTCTTCATTATATGGCTCCTCAACTCCATGTTTGTCACTTTAATCATTTTCTCAATCTACTGAGCAAGCTCCTAATACTCCATTTGTTCACCCTCTTCCTTAGCGATTCATTGTTTCGGCTTATAAACTTGTATCAACATTTGTTAATCTATCATCGTGCCTTGCCTTTGTTCTTCCTCATATTTTTTCTTCTCTTCTCTTTCTCTCCTTCTCAACTCCTGTTCTTCCTTCAACTTCTTCTCTATCTCCTACAACTTCAGTTCTTCTTCCTGCAACCTCTACTTTTCTATTTTCCTTCACTATTCTCTCTTTATCTACTACTCCCTATTTGCTTCCACTTCCAAAGCTTCCTTCTCCAAGATAGGATCTTCCTTCATCTTGCAACTTTTATCTACCTATGGGTTCTCAGTAACCTTCCTCTTTCCCTTGTCTTGCACTGGATTGCTGTCTATTATTGCTATTGTTGTTTCTTTTGGAGTTGTTGTCTATAGAGTAACCTTCCAAGTTGTTGTTATACTGACCGGATCATGGCTTTTGGAGGAATTGTAATAGTACCTCCAAGGGTCCTCCTCTGGCCAATGACATGCCCTATGGATCCATGGAAAGTATACTCTCGCATAGTGTTCCTTGCAAATACCATGGGGATCATACGTATTAAAGCCTCTAGTGCTAAAATCAAATTTCACTATCTCCTTAGCCTCGGCATCTGCATCCTTCAATCTCTTAATCTCGTACAATCTGATCCACAAAGAATGAGTGGGACATGGCTCTATCTTCTTCCTATGTAGTCGTGTTGATAATCCTGTAGTGAGGTGATATGAAACTTCTTGCATGATCAACTTGTCAGTGGCATACCTTGGTATAACATGCAAAGGCTTCTCTCTACCAAACACTCTGATGAAGGTGCCACCCGGTGAGGCATACCAATATGTAATGTTAACTATCACCTCCATTGCTTCTCAGGACATGCTAGGTGGATCTTGCTTAAAGATAATATTGTACAATGGGATGATAAAATGGTCAGTTATCCTTGCCATCACTCTTTGATAGCTAAAGTCGAAAAGAAACTTACAATAGATCTTGACGAGAGTCTCTTTTGATGTCCATGTCTAGCTCATGTGAGGGAACTCCTGCTAGGAACATATTGCATCATGTAAGTATGCAAACATGTAAAACATTAATTCTCATTATTGGGCAAATTCCAAGTGTTAGTCACATGGATCTTAAACTTACGAGCCAACAAATCTGACTAGTTGAATGGCTTCCCATCACCCACCAACTGGTTTAGTATGACTACCCCCCTTTAGGAAAGGTTTTTGTGTTCTCTTGACCATATATTCTACAGGAAAGGATGATCAAGAACTAGTAAGCCTTCTTGATGGACTTCATCTTGTAAACATGAGTTCATGCCTATCTAAACTTTGACGACTCTTTCACCTAACACTTGACAATATCTCTAATGTTCACAAAGATATGGGTGGCATAGAAAAGTGAGTCCATGCGCTTCACAAGCTTAGGTAAATGATACATCTGTTGAAATTTATCTACCCTGAAGGTGGCATGCTCTCTCCTATTAGCACTTCTCAGTATCACAATCTATTCATCTATGTGTGAGACAATCCAGCTGATAATTTCCACACATGGAAAGGAGGGGTAGCTACATGAAACTTTGTATAAGCTTGACTTTTGGATACTAAGATAAACTTTCTAGTCCTCTAAGACTTCCTTGAATTTATCGATGAAAGTATCTTTGATTTGCTGCCATGTCAATGTTGTACTATTCTCAATGAACAACTGAGTATCTGCATAAAATGGTAGATCAACTGATATCTGCTCAACTGTTTCCTCAGTACTACTCTTGATGGTTTCCTTTGATGGAGTTCTCTTGGATTTGATGTTAACTATAACTACTAGAGATATGCTCAACAATTGTTGTACCTGTGGGATAGAGAGGACACTCATGGCAAGCAAATGTCAGCTTAAAATCCCACACAAGTTCAAGAAAATATCAAGCAACAAGTCAGCCTCATGATGGGAAGGATTGCATAATTCTGGCTGATAGAGGTCACTAGCTGACTATGGGAACTGTGCATTGCATAATCCTAGTAGTCAGTCAGGAAGCTTGATGACTAGAACTGTGCAATGCACAGTTCAGTATGGGCCAAGGCGGGGAGAGACAGCACATTGTGCAGTCTCAATGGCCAAGCTAGGAGACTGGCTCCTGGAATTGCATAGAATGCAGTTGGAGCCATCCTTAGATAGGCTCTGTGCAATTCATGAAGCCAAAACAGAGGTATTGAGCTCCCAGATTGCGCAGTGCATGCAGTGAAGTGTGTGATCCAGGAAAGGGGACCGAAATCTGCCTAAGAGGAGTGAAAATTCTGAAAATATGAAGGATGGTGTGATGTTGAGTGAATATCTAACTAAGTTTTGATGGATACATGTGAAACAAGTGCAAGAATCAATAAAACTGAAGGAAAATGAAGTTTGTGAGGAGAGTCGTTGCAATAACGATCGTTGGTACAAAAACGGGAAAGCACATTTGACACTTGGGGAAGGCAATCTAAAACTTGAAAAAACAATTCTACAAGTTAAAAAAATTAAAGCACCAACATTCATTCAAAGAAACAAGTGAAACAACACTCTCACAAGCTAAACAACAAAAGCTACAGAAGAAGTGGCAAAAGACTAGAAAGGAAAAACTCACCCAGCAAAGTGACGAAAATCGCACTGAAGGTTCCTTGATCTCCTCCGGAATTCTAGAGCTCCAAGATCGAATGTGAAAATTAGCTATAACAACGACAATTAAATAGATTTGGTCAAGTTAGGGTTTATGACGTGCATGCCTAAAATCAAGGAAAAAGCGACACTTGGCGGCAGTTTCTAAAAATGACTCAAGTGCCTCCTTCAGGTTGCCAAAAATAGATATCTATTTTTAGGGATGCTTTTTGATTTTTTTTTCCTTTTTAGGAAAAATTTCCATGCATTTCCTGGAAATATTGCGCAGTTCTAGAAAAGGCTGGGAAACTCTTTGGTTCATGCACTGAGTAATTTCCGAGCATAGTGGGTTCTGTGCAATTTCTGGGTTGAGTGGCTCTGGGTTGCCTCCCCTGTCTCCATAGTTTCCTAGCTCAAGGCTGGCTTCCATCCATTATTGCACATTTCCTGATCTCAAGGCTCAGTGGCAGTTAGGATTGCATAATTCTCCATATCAAGGCTAGTTTCCCTCAAGAATTGCGCAATTCTCTAATGCAAGCCTGAAACTGTCAAAGGACCAAGTCAAGAGGTCAACTTCTGGGTTAGAAAAAGAACTAAGTGAGAAAAAACAAGCTAAGATGCAAAAAATAAGTCTCAATCGAAGCACAAGTACCTCAATCAATGTAAAATGAGTTGCCATGGTTTAGAAGGGAGGCTCCAAAATTAAAGCATAGGAAACATTTTGGAGGGTAGTTGTAGCTGCTACAAAAATAGGGTGTACCTGTTTCAAGATGTTGAGTATGTTATGAATATGAATTGTTCATATATATATATTTTTTGAAAAAATTCACCATCTGAGTCTATCCTAACATTGAGGAACTTGCAGGTTTAGTTGTGCGTGCTTGTCCTCCTGGGATAAAACTTCCCAATTCCTGTGAATTTCTTCTAGGTTATAGGAAACCTAGAAAGTAAAATTACAAATACCGATCTAAACACTATATTGATCAACTAACCCAAAACAATATGAGGTTGTAGGGGGTTACCAATACTCATGAGCTAACACAAAAATAATGTTCCTCAACAATGACGTGAAAAAGAATGCTAGTTCTCAAATTGTTCTGGAAACAAAGAACAACTCAAAGAGACATTCAATGAGGATAAAATCCTACCATTTTAGATTAAAAGGGTTGGTATCCCTTCACCTCAAGGGGTATTCTGTATAACTAGTTCATAAAAGTTATTTAGGTAAGAAAATATATTGGGGTAAGCAAGTTTGATTTTTCAAAAATATCTCATTCTCTCAAATTCAAAAGATTCACCATATCATTTAGTTAGTAATAATTCCCTATGAAATATGTATTTAGACTTCCTAAATAATAATTTAAACTTAATTTATATTAGTCGTTAATTCAGAAAACTTGTAAATTAGTATACAATATCTTCTTCATCAAATTTGCTAGATCTTCATCCTCTTCTCATTTTTGAGCCACTCTTTTTGGCATATTTATTAAATTTTCAAAAGTCTCCTAATTTTATTTGTAACACCTATTATTTTTTAATCACTTAAATCTATTTCATTCTCTTCTCACAATCCATTTTACTTGACATTGCATTAAAATAATTGAAATGTTTGGTAAATGAGATAGATGAACACAAATATAATATCGTCCTTGTTACAGTAGAGATCACTTTTAGTTTGGGATTTATATATTCTTTTGAAGAAATTGGAAATTATTGCTAATAAGAACTAATTTTGAAAAAAATCAGATGCTTCACTTGGTAAATGTGGCTTGTTCTAAAACCAAACAAAGTTTCAAACCTAGATTCACTAATAAAATTTTGGGGTTATATCTAACAATAGATCACCTTAATCAAACACCCTTCAATCCTATACCCAAATGCTTTTAAGTTTTTTAATTTATTAAACATCTGTTAGGGGGAGAGTGAAGAGAGATTATTGCCTGTGAGACTAGATTACTTGGGAAATAAGTTTATTGACAATTTACTCTCCAATTTCTCTATTTTATTCTTAACAACTATCCTTTTTAAACCATTTTCCTCTTTCCTTATATTCTCATAATCCCTTTTAGTTGCCATTGGATTTTAATTCAGATGTTTGGTGAATGAGATGTATGAACAAAAATATAACACCATCCTTGTTGTAGAGATCACTTTTAATTTAGGATTTATATAGTTTCTTGAAGAAACACAAAATTGTTTCTGAAAATAAATAATTTTGGAAAAGGTCAAATGCTTCACTTGGTAGATGGAGAGATGGAGTTAGATATATTATAAAATCTAAAATATTTAAAAGATAGATATTTATGAATTTAATTTTTTTGTTTTTTTACATTATAAATGAATAAAGAAGTTACAAGTTTTTAGTAGTATGGTACATTCTCTTGAAATAATTTATAAATTCAATAATTTTATATAAAGAAGATTAAAATATATTAACAATTTGAATTATAATATTGGGAAAAATTAAAAAAAAAAAACAAATTCAAATAAATTATTTAATTAAATTCAATATATTGTATTTTTATTATATATAACCACACATTATAACTATATAATACATATTTCAAATGAACGATTTTTATATACTTCAATTATAATATATATCATTAAAATTTATATATAAGTCTTTTTTGCCAACATAGTCATGATTTAACATAAAAGATTTATTGTTTATAGTTAAAATTTAAATATAAATGAATTAATTTTTCATTGTTAACATAGATTCATATTTAAAATGTAAAATATAATTTTTTAAGCTCAAATATTTTACAGATTGCATATCTTCAACTAGTTTGCAAATTTATTATCCTTACACGGGACCTCCTCTATTGGGTGTTCTCAATTGTGGTATCCCTTGAAGCTAAATCACGATTTATGCATAAGCAATTTTTTTAGCTATTTAATTAAATCAAGTTACGTAATTCAATTTAGTTGGTAATGGAAATACAATTTTTCCCAAAGAAGTAATTGTCCATCTCCCTATATGCTCACTTATAACATAATTTGAAATTTAATAAAGTGAACCATTATCCACACACCTTTTCTTTTCTTGCAAGGAACAAATATCACATGGTGTAATTAAGGAGATTGTATTAAAGGATCATGAACCGTATATCCACATTCTTGCAATTCAAACACTTTTTATGTGCACTATTTGAACATTGCACACACCATCGCTACTAACCAATTTACTTTGCTAACCATTACAAGTAGAGTAATTGCTTATATTTTACTTTGAAAATTTGCACACAAACATAAATAAAAACTAAGAGATTTAGGTAAGTGGCGTTAATCCACATGTATTTTTTACTTATTTTTCTCATTCCAACTCACACCACACCTAGCTTAACTAGGAGGAAAGTAAGTTTCCCTAAATCCACAAATATTTTTTATTTGTTTTTCTAACCAAATATTTTATTTCATTAATTTATTTCGCAGGAGCAATACTTGGTGTTAGTAAAGAAAGAGAGTAGGAACTTCCTCCCTTGCATCCTTGTGGAAAACCTGTGGTGGCATCTAGACCCTTTCTCAAAGCGCTAAAGCTTACATCTACCTATATGCTCACATAGTATAATTATGAAAGAAGTAAGTGGACCATAATCCCCACATATTTTTTACTTGTTTTGCAAAGAAAAACTTTTATTTCATTTATTTATTTTCGAGACCAACACTCATTGTTGGTAAAGAAAGAAAGTAGGCAATGCCTCCCTTGCGTCCTTGGGGTGAACCTATGGTGGCATTTGGACCCTTTCTCAAAGCACTAAATCTTTCATCTCCCTATATGCTCACACAGTATAATTAGGAAAGAAGTAATTGGTGTATCATCCACACATCATTTATTTTATTGCAAGGAACAAATATGGCATAATGTAATTAGGGGAATTGTAAAGGATCAATGCATATTAAAATCAATTCGCACTTTGTGTGCTCACAATTTCACTTGCAGACACATTCTCCCCACACACTAAATCACTTAAACTTTGTATAAAGGGTACCCTCTTTCCGAAATCTTTGTACTTAGTTTATTTGAGATTATACTTTCTTACACACGCTAAGTGAAGCAAAGCCTTTACAAAAACAACCTTAACCTAAAAAAACTAAATCCCCCACATGGGCCACAAGATAATTTATAGTTCAAGCTAGGACCATGATGATAGGCAACACGTAAGCCGTCGTGGTTGTTTTTCATATCGAAACATAGAAATTTGTCTTTTAGGGAGCTTAATATCTTGCATCATCTAGTGACAAATATGGAACATGGAAATAAACCCATGAAGGGGGTAAGGATAAAGTGGAGGATTATTATGAACCTTCATATTGTCTCCTGACACATGGTAGGGTTTGAGGTCCAAAAATGACAACCAAAAGTTGAGATTCATCCATTCCCACTAGACGCAGGTAACTTAGTGGCCAAATATTAGGGCATATTTACTTATAGGTTGAGGTGTGGGAGCACTTAGACCTAAGGTGATCTTGGTTAGGCTACTGGAAACGTCACCAGCTTTTTAGGATGTAGCCCTATTACGTCTAGCCACTATATCCCTGTCCATACGTTGGTTTGTATTTTGGTTGTTGGGATCATCATTGATGAAATTTATGACATGGCCCTAGTACTGTATTCTAAAATCTTCACAAGGCCCAGTTACTAATTGAACAAAAAGATGTTAGGTCATTTTAGGAATTTTTCTCATACGCAAACTTCACAAAACCCTTTTTCTTTATTTTTTCACACATTAGAATTAAATGCAAAATTAACCATTTATTTTTCACTTTGTCTTGTGTATGTGATTCATTTGGTTTTCCTAAAAAAAATGTATGTGTTTAGGTGTGATTATAGATGTAACAATCTCATGTGTTGTTGCCTTCTTTCCTTTCTTTCCAATTGCTTTCTTTCTTAGAAAAAAATTATTGTCATTAGTTACATGTTTCATTGGGATTATATCATCTTCAAGTTCCTCCTACATACAATTCACATCATCATGAAAATTATGTTTTCCAATATAAAAGTGAACCTCTTATATAGAAAAGGATTCATACTCACAATTCGACCCATCAAAGGATGAGGATAATTAAAGTATCCTAACCTATAAAGTCATATTTGACTAAGGAGGAATGCTTTTACCTTTCATTATATTCTGAATCACCATTCTTTTTACACAGGGACTGATACTTTTACTGACAAACTCTTCTTTAACCCATCTTTCCCTTAACTCGAAACCCTTTTATTTTCATGTTTCAACTTAGAACCCTTGGCCCATGTCAAATTTTCTACCTAACTACCAAGTCTCATATTTTTTGTTTTCATTTAACTTTCCCATAGTGTTTTTTACTAGAACGCTAGGGTTTCCAAATTGATTTTTAACTAGGATGTCATCCCATGTCGACACACAAGGTCATTACATTATGGCTAACACCAACAAGATACCATTTGTCACTTATTTAAATCTCTTAGATTTGATAAAACTCACAAATGATCCCATTGCTAGTAATCAACAATTCCGCCCATGCCAACCAAGTTACCATTGGATGTCCCTAAATTAAAATGAAAATAGGGCGAATACCCAAAAACTCATATCATGAACTTTCACCTAGGGTTATTTCTTGAATAAACATGTGTACATCTACTATTCACTTGTCTTATGATGGTGATTCACTTGACTTAGAAGTATATTTTGTATTCCACTATGCAGGGATGGAAATTGAGCAACCACATGAGCAAGAAGACATTTCCTATAAAGATGATCAACTGCATGATGATCAAGATGTGCCCTACAGAGTTGATTAATCACTAGAGGAACAACATGTTCCTTATCATGCCGATCAACTGTCACTAGGGGAAAAATATGTGCCATATCAAGATAACCAACCACTAGAGGAAGAATATTTTCCCTATCATGTTGGTCAACCACTAGAATAATGGGTTATTTCTTATAAATTAGATATGATATTAGGGAGCTGCAGTGGTTTGGAAAGGGGTGGAAGGTTTGCAAAAAATTTGCATGAAAGCACAATAAAGAACCTTGGGGAGCCTATCCCTATTCGCACTCTTAGAGAGCAAAGAACATCATTTAATATTTTGAGAAACATCCATTTGTTGCACAAGCTCAGATACTACATGGTTTAATCAAACATAGGAAACTAAAACATGCCACAAAGATTTCGGGTGTCCAAGATGCTTAAAGAAATAAGACATGTATCAATGTCACTAAAAATATATCAAAGACATTTAGTATGTTTAGAAAATCAATAAAACTCGTTTTTTAAGCTTCATGTAGGGAAATTACAATTGTTATTGTTGAATCAAGTACATCAAGACAATAAAATTTGTCAACAATGTCAAAATTGCTCCATGTCTCAAGAAACAAAATGCACAAGCATACCAAATTCAAGGTTCGAGTAAATGAAAACGATGAATCTACTTGTTGGGCTCTTATCACTAGGAAACCCTACCAAGATAAGCTTACAACAAGAATCAAAGCACTTGTGGTAGAGTTTTGGGAGAGTCATTCACATGTTATTCCATATAGAAATCATTTCGTATGACATCACAAAGTTAAAGGTGAGTGTGTAAATCACACTAAGAATGTTGTAGAAATGATAGAAGTTGCACTATTCGAGGAATTTCAGGAAAGTAATCACCATGTGAAGATATCCATATGGATGTTTCAGAAATTGAAACCATGGTTTATTAGGTCTAATACAATTTGTGACATGTGTTGTTGCTAATATCATGTTGAGTTTCAGCTTCATTATGACACTTTCTAGGAATTTTACAAGAATAATTGTTAGGATGACCGTCCTCCTCCTACAGTGCATGGTTTTGTTTCATCAATATTGTGCAAAAGGGACCTAGGAGATTTTTTTCTACAATAAAATATGTATAGATGTAAGAAGATGCACTTAAAGTGGTGATTTCGCATTGTTCCATAGGAACTTTCCTATTGATTCCAACTAGTCTGGGATGTTAGATGTCACCATCACATGGAAGTGATGTGAGTATGCCATGGGAAATCAACCATCCTATTCAAATTTGGTAATTAGGAGGATCAACTATATTGAGGATGAGATTCATGTTTCATAATTCATGGGGGTGTTTGCGAACCAGTTATATAAATATATCAAACACTCACATAGGTCCAGATGTCAAGCTTCTGAATTTAAGCATCTTGCGAAGTAATATCACTTAGACTAAGTGTCCATATTTTTAAATGTGTTTTACAAAAATGCACAATTGAATCTTGATGGAAGGGATATGACTGATGAGTCACATGATGTGATTAAGGAGTATCACTTTTACATCAGTGATGATCATGAGCATGACACATTGTTCATGCAACATTGCTTCGACCTAATTTATGAATCATTAAAAAAAATGACATATCATTCATAAATCATTGGATATGGTCAGATGGTTGTGCAAGGCAGTTTAGGTTAGCACATAATTTTTATTGGTTGAGCTGACTACACAAGAAGATAAAATTTCAGCATATTTGGAGCTATCTTGAAATAGGACATCGAAAGGGTGAGCATGATGGTGCAAGTGCTTGTGTGAAGCGAGCACTTAAGAGGTACCAAATGAGTCATGATGCAAATCGACTCAAATCATCACTAGAGTTGGTCAACTGGTGCAGATCCCATTTAGGACATGAAGGTCAAGAAACTATTAGGCTTGTGCATAGGTTCTTCTGGAATGTTGAAATTAGTGATGTGAATAGATCCATTCCTTGGTATTGTAATATTGTAGAAGGAACATGGGAATTACACTTAGTGTGGAGCAAAGACATGGGCAAAATATTTTCCATTGAGACAAGAAAACTAACATGTTTTTGTGAGATTTTCATTGGTATTGATGGATGTAGACTTTATCATTGTGAAAAACAAGGGTACGTGAAAGGATGGAAATGTGTCCCTCTTAACTCAAAGGGACCTCATCCAATTCTGACATGGCAAGAGATGCATGATGAAGAGGCCATCATTTCACTTGATCGTGATCAAGTCTCTGAGCTTGTAAGGGAAGGTATGTGGCCCATCTATCATTAATGATTTCATCCATACATTGAAATATTTAACGTATTTAACTAATACACATTTTGTATTTTGGTTGTAGGCAATTTTTTTGTTGTCATTGCCCCCTTAGAAAGGAAAAAAAAAAGAGAATGTGGCCTACCATTTGATGTGATGCACATAGGTGAAAAGTAGGTTGGTAACACTATATGAATATGGACAATTCACATACCAAATTGATGACATGGTTGTGATGGGCCATTTCCTTGAAAAGGTTAAAAAATAGTATGATCACATCATTTATAGAGATTTTATGCCTGAATATATATCTTTCTAATACATTCATCTAGTCATAGTAGCTCAGATCAATCTCATAGAAATCAAAACAATGAAAGGTGAACCAAGGAGATGGAAGATGACAGAATTAGACCATGAATGTATTATGGAGACCTAGATTCCTATGAACCATTGGCCAGATAAGTAGATGATGCAAATGGAAAGCCCTGAAGCTAAGTCTATAGCAGTCAAGTGTAATCTAATCTAGTATAAGAGATCAACATATGAAATTTGCAATTTATAAATGTGATAGTTAAATACTCTTGTAATTTTGTAATTTTGAATAGAGAAATGTTTCCCTCTAGTCTAGGATGGATTCATAATGGTGTACGTATATGTTATATAAGCTTTAGTTTCCTTGAGGTGCTTAATTTTCTAAAGTTTTCCAAATTTCATGGAGTTTTTTTTTAGGGATAGGGTCTTATGTGAACCCGATAGATCTGAAATTTAATTAAAATTTAGAATCAATAGGGATTTAGATTTAGATTTAATGCACATTTTTTATATCAATTTTTTAAAAATGTCATGTATAGTATTCATGTTGAGAATGGAAGAAATCTTGTAGATCTATATAAATGTCATACATTTATTTTTTAGAAAATCCATTTCAGTATCTAACAACCAAGTTGATATAATATTATTTTACTTAAAATAGAAATTCAACTATCTAGGTTATGAACAACATTGAAATATTTTTATGTTATTAATAAATGTCATGTATCACTTTGATATAAAACATGGAAAGAGTTACACACATGCTTCATATTAGATTGTAAAAAGTGCAACATATATATATATATATATATATATATCATATTATGACTATCAAGCTCTTTTAGATAAACCTCAAAAGAAATCAAATCAATTAAAACTTATTTGTAGTTTACATCTTGACATATTTTAAAACCATTGTAATTTAACATACATTGATTGTGCACGAAAAGACACTTTCTGCAAGCCAATATGACAACTAAAATTGTTATTTTGTAAAATTCTACTTCTTCAATGTTCTTAATTGAAGGTATTAGGATAAGGAATTGATTGAAATACTTGGATAGAGAAGTAAAGTTAGGAAAGTTCATAAATTAATAGAAACATATCATTAATTGTTTAAGTTAACGTACATTGATTGCACTAAAAGAAACTTTTTACAAGTTAAATATTAAATTGATGTACATGATCATATTTTAGTTTAGTTTAAGTATCGAAGTGACTTGCATCATAGTAAGATTGTACTTATTTCCTTAGTCTATGAAACTAGAAATCAAAATTGTTCTTTTGTAAAATTTTACTTTTTGAATGTTCTTAATCGAGGGTATTAAGATAAGGAATTGATTGAAATAATTGGATAGGCAAGTAAATTTAGGAAAGTTCATAAATTATAGAAACATATCATTAATTTTTTAAAGTAACATACGATTGCACTAAAAAACACTTTTTACAAGTTCAATATTAAATTGATGTACATGATCACATTTTAGTTCATTTTAAGTATCAAAGTAACTTGCACCATATTAAGATTGTACCAATTTCCTTAGTTTATGAAACTAGAAATCAAAATTCCTATTTTGTAAAGTTTTACTTCTTGAATGTTCTTAAGTGATGGTTTTAAGATAAGGAATTGATTTAAATAGTTGGATAGCCAAGTAATTTAGGAAAGTTCATAAAATTATATAAAATTATCTAAAAACACATATCATTATTTTTTTTTTGGTATATTAAATACATATGACTTATATCATGTTATGACTAAGCTCCTCTATATGACCTCAAAAGAAATAAAATTGAATAAAACTTATTTGTTTTTTATTGGTTAAAGACATCTTTTAAAATTGAATCTAAAACTTATTTCAATCCTATTTGTCTTTTTTAATTGAACCATGATATATTTTAGTTCATTTTAAGTATCAAAGCGACTTGCATCATAATCTAAGTTTGTACTTATTTTCTTAGTCTATGAAGCGAGAAGTCAAAATTGTTATCTTTTTTAATAAAAAGTAAACTACAAAAAGAATTTAAACTAGCGAAACAATTAACAAATCCAAAAACTAAAATTTAATGAAAATCCATAAACAAGATTAATAAACATCCATAAATTGAAATAATAAATGTATAATAATAAATTTTCCATATGAAAATATATACAAATTACATTGTACATGAACATCCATAACTGAAATAATAAGCATCCATAAAATTCCCATGTATTAAAATGTACAAAGTTTGTATCACATGTGAATGTGCCCTATGAAATGGGCCTAGAAATATACAAACTATCTGCATGATCCACTCTATAAAGTGTCACTTATAGAACTCTTATGCGTGTCCTGCTGCGTAAAGTAAGCCTCCATAACCCAATATTGCAATATAATGCATTCAAATTAAAATTAATTAGAAAATTATTTGTACAAAATAAAAAATATGCAAAAAAATGATTTTGAATTATGCATTTAATTATTCCCTACATGTGGCTCAACCGAGTGAAAATGGAAGTTAGGTGTTATGGGGGTCCGATCAATCTGGGTTTGGTGTTCCCCCGTATGTGGCTCAATGCATCCATACCCAACATCCCACTCATGTGTCTACATAATGGTGGCATTGACACCACTCTGCATTTGAGCTTGTGTACACATTAGTAAAGACAAATTATAATTAGTCTAAGAATTGATTAGCATGCATACATGTAACTTAAAAAAATAAAATGTTGAAATCTTAGGATTTTTTGTTTTTTTTTACCTGAAATGTTGGTCCATGTGGTTGTACATATTGTGTTATGCAACGAGCTCACAAAACAGAAGTAAAAATAGATCAACGACTTCAAAATAAGCCTCTTGGAGGGGCCAACCTCCTTTACATTACACAAATGAAAAATTCTTGGATGATACAAATATCAAGACCTCCTTTCTATATATAGGAGTCTAAGGGGTCACAATATAATTAGAGCCGACATAACAATAATATTGTAAGGACACAACAATAACAATAGTGGGCTTCTATGGGGCACAATAATAACAATATGGGTACTACATGGGCACAACAATATAATAAGGGAGTTGCACTGATAACAATAAGGGTCTACACTAGTAGTATAGTGACCTAACATGCCCCTCTCCTCTAAAAACATTTTGTCCTCAATGCTTGAGTAGTTTTTGATGCTTCTGTATAAAATTATCATCATCCCATATGGAATATTCAATGGGTAAGTTCTTTCACTTGATGAGATACTCTGAAATTGATCAATTTCGTAGCTGGTGGGTTCTTGATTCTATGACTACTTCAGGTTCCAATATGATTTTTCCTTACTCGTCAAGTTCCAACAATATGTTTGAACTGGGAGCTTGTAACCTATAACCTTCTTTAAGCATGAAACACAGAGAACTGGGTGCACTCAGGAAGATGCATGAAACTCTAATTTGTATGCCATAGTACCAATATTTCGCAACACCTTGTAAGGACCATAGTACTTTGGTGATAATTTTTTACCCTTCTTAGCTTGCTTGAGGACATTTGTTTGTATGGTTGTGCCGTAAAAATACCCAGTTGCCTACATAAAAACTTATTTTGTTATGGTGTTGATCTACCTATTGTTTCATTCGATTCTGTACCAAAGTGAGTTTATCATTTAAGAGTTGGAGAACTTGTTGTTAATGCTCGATGTGATCTTCCACTGCTAGAACCTTAGAATTATTGTCCAAGACTTTTTGGAGATCTATATAAATATTTGATTTCACTGTTTCAAACTTTAGTGAACATAATTGTGTAATTATGCTCGATTGTTCTTTCCTTAGAAGGTTTGTCATGCCATTAGAGCTGATTACCTTTCCTAGTTTCCCCGAAGATTGTAACCATTGGAATCCTAGTACAACATCAGCACCACCCATCAGAATGGAAAGCATTGGATTATTAAATACATATTCTCCCATGGATAGATTGATATTCTAACACTTTCTAGAGAAATTTACGGTTCCTCCATTTGCAACCATCACTTGATAATCTAGTGCTCGATATAGGAAGAAATTCAATTCCTTGGCTATATTACAATGAATAAAATTATGGGTGCTACCCGAATCAATAAACACTAGTACCTTTTTCTTCTTTATATGTTCTTCTATTTTGAGAGTTTGAGGATTGGTAATTCCTATCTATGCATTACAAGATATGATCATATTCATTCTTCTTTCTCTGGGGTTGGTTCGTGGTGTATACCCTCTTCTTTTGATGTTTCTTGTTCCTTTTCTTCCTCCTCTTCCCAATCTATGTACATTAATTTCTTCTAAGCACACTTATGACCTTTAGTGTATTTGTTATCACAACTATAACAGAGACCTTTTTCTCTTTTTTCTTCCAATTGTTATGGTGTCAACCTTGTAGGTTGTGGAAGGCTAGGAGTAACAACACTTCCATCTTTATAGTTGTGAGTGTAGGATTCCTTGTTGTCATAATTTTTCTTTCAATTTTCTTGCCAACCTAAATTCCTTCTCCAATGAATCAGGTTCCCAAAGACGAACCTAATGTTGGATGTTATCATTTAAAGTCCCTATGAAGACATCAATTCTATGCTCCTCTGGAATATCATTTACCCTTAGATTCAATTTTTGGAAGTCCCTAATGTGTTTTTCTATTGAACCCTTTTGTTTGAGATTTATCAATTGGCTAAAGAAGGTGTTACTCTTTGTATCCTCATAACGTGCTATCATTTCCTCCATGAAAATTTACTAGGTGACAAGTGGCTTACAAGAACAAAGCCCTGTATACCATACACATTGATTCATTTCTAAATTTAAAGATGCAATACGTACCTTTTGTGGTAGTTTCACATCATGTAGATCAAAATATTGCTCCATCTGTAGTATCCAAGTTACCAGATCCTTGCCATCAAACTTCCTCATATCTATATTTGGAATATGGTGGGTCTTCAATCCAACTTTAGAGTCTATGAAATCATGACTAACATTTATTTTGTTCTCATCATGAGTTTACTCTACTACCTTTTCGCCAATAGGAAGCCTTTATTGTAGTGACTTTGTCTCACCTTCCTTCAAACCTTCAATGTCTTTCTTCAAATATTCCATGTTTCCATTCAAATTTTATTCTATACCATTGATCTTATTGATCATATCTTCGATCACATTCTTCAAATCATCCCTCCACTTTTGCTTACTAGGTATTTCTCTTTTCATTGATCCGATTCATTCTTTTTCTTCCTTTTAGGAGCTCAATCTTGAATTTGTTGTATCTCTGTAATTGTGGATCTCCAAGGTTTGAAATTTCGTATTGCGGTAGCCACTTGAGTTCTCTTTCCAACCCGAAAATTCTGATCGATATTGGATTATCTAAGAAAGAGATATTCCCAATCTCCTGTGATGACCTGATTATAGACTGGTTCATTAGAGAAGACTTGTATGACGTTCCATGTGTCACTATTTCGAACTTTAGCCTTGAAAACAATACCAAAAAAACTACATTCATCTTCTTTCTATCACATTTTATGATATTTTAATCTGATACTTGGAGATAAGGTTATTACGCTTTTCCCATGGTCACTTGTTTGAGACGGAATTAGGGAGCCTGCAAAAACCCTAACTTCCTTAGTTCATATCTCCGAAAATATAGTGAGACAAGATCTAAAATTTAGTCATGACATTCATCAAGTTTTCGGTTCAAATGGGTTTAATTTTAGATTCTAAAGCTTTGCAGAAAAAAGTTAGAGAGAAAATTCCACGATGGCCTGTTTGAAGCAGTTAAACCCTAGAATCCAAAGCTCTAATACCAAATGTTATGCAACGAGCTCATAAAATAGAATAAAAGATAGATCAACGACTTCAAAATCAAACTCTTCGATGGGGAACCTCCTTTACATTATAAAAATTAATAATTCTTGGATGATACAAATGACAAGACCTCCTTTCTATATATAGGTGTATAAGGGGTCACAATATAATCAGAGTCAACATAACAATAATATTGTAAGGGCACAACAATAACACTAGAGGGCTTCTATGAGGAACAATAATAATAATATGGGGGCTACATGGGAACAAAAATATAATAATTGGGTTTCACTAGTAACAATAAGGGTCTACACTAGTAGTATAGGGACCTAACATAGTGACTCTCCTCCACATGGGTGTTATGAGGTGGAGGTGGAGACTGAGCCATGGAAACATGCACTACAAGAGGTTCCTATGGTTGACCAACTAGCCTCTTAGATGCCCTGAGAAGTTCATCTTAGTAGTTGGGTTGTGTATGCATGCTATCATGAACTTATTAATATAAATGGAATCTGATATGAACTTAATAATATACATAATGTATAATTTGAAAATAAGAGTCAAAAGTTTTCAATATATGTACCTAGTTTGTGTCACATGGGTCATGTTCCCTCCAAGTGTCAAAGATGATACCATGACATGTAAATGGATATGACAAAAGTTTGTCACACCCTAGACTCTCGAGATATGAATCATCATGTAATGGAACTGGTGGGTCATGAGGCAATGAAGGTGGTCTACTCATCTCTCCATGCAATGCGACATGTGCAATGGCCAATGTCCTCTACATGCTACCAGCAATGGTATGCCTAGTCTCAATGCCAAGTTTTTATGACTGCTCTAGCTTTGTCAGTAATACTACGCTATGATGTGGTTATTGAGCACAGGAATTGCAGCTAGGCATACTCCTTCAACAATTAATTGTCAACCCGGGGGTTTCGTTAAATTAGAGATGAAGCACAGGAAATGCCAAAAATGATATGAAATTTTCCAAACTCTATTCCTACTTTCTTAATTGCAATATTGCAGAATAAGAAAAAAAAAGGATCACCCGACAATTTACACCAAAGATATTCTAGTGCTGGAATATGAAAGAAAGTACTTTTGTAGGAAAATAAATGAAAGGAATTCTCAAACCTCTTGTAAACAATCTCTGATTAATGAAAGTGTAAGTCTATATTTGTCTTTAGTATAGGTTCATGCCATGTTAATTATTGGACCCTTGAAGATATCTGACTCCTTATAGATTTTTCTCCCTACACTAGGCTATTATTCATGTACTTCTGCAGTGTGCTTTCACTAGTACCAGAACAAGGCTTAGTTGTTGGAAGTATATTTTACACCTTTACTGAAGATTTATGTATTCAGGCAAGAGATCTAAGCCCCAAGGCTAGAGCACTCTGTTCCTATATCAAGAGATTGATTCTTGTAATGGGACAGAGGTTCCTACATCAAGTTTCCCAGTCCTTCTTTCGAGAAAATAAATAATGTGTTAATTAGGAAAAAAAAACTTACAAAGGTGAATGTAAATTCAAAATAAATTCTTCAAACCAAAAGATGCTTCAACCAATCGTAATGTCTAGAACAAGAATTAATTTCCAAAGTCAAAGCGCACTCTTCTTTAATGAAGGAAGTTCTGCTTGTAATCTAAAAGATCATTTAGTTATGACAGCAGGTTTCAATCCTGTAATAGTTATCCACAGAAATTGATCTACACTCATAATCTTATTAACTCAGAAAGATTCCATTTAAGAATAATTATGCATATTAAGTTTGATCTTTCCTAAATGGCATAAAGTGTAGGCACAAACCAGTGTGTTGCAACAAAATCCAATTTCTAATTATCAACAGTATGCTTAATTCAAAATATCAAGAACACTTTGGAATGAAAATCACGTTTTTGAGAATCACATTAAGACTTGTCAAATGCATATAAGAATCAAAGGCTATTATGGTAATGAACCAAAGGAATCAATCTATGAGACTGTAACTGCACTAGTGCAGGAATGCATGCTTGTGCAATCTAGGTGGAAAATGAGATTAAAGTTCAAAGAAGGAAATCATAAGATTAAACTTAAATCGGGCACACACACCACAAATCTGCCACACTGTAATGAAATCAAATTCAAACTTTGCACAAGAATAAAATAAACATCTATTTACTTCACACTTTGCATTAAAATAAATTAACACACCTTAATTGAAAAAGAAGAACACGAGGGAGAACGAGATGGGTTGGCTGGGACCTAGCCAACCAACTCATTTCCTTGTTTGGGAAACGTAAAAATTCAGCTCTTTAATCAACGCATCAACACATAATTAGAATGAAAGACTGAGAAATCATGGCATAGTTCCTTTCTATTAATGATCAACAAATATACATCATGAGATTGAATCCCGCCCAGAACAAGGGCAATACCAGCAAAATTACAAAAGGACAGAATCACAGTATCCTCGCTATAACTATCACTTTCTACCATTTTCTATCTGAGTTCTATATTTTATACATTCATTCACGCCTGCGGCTGTAACCGAATTACTTAAGGTATTCTAATATAAGCTTTTCAACTATGACGAAATAACAATAACACTTCCTACTAAGCCTTTCAGCTATAACAAAATGCTATTCTAGGTATTCAGTCGACGATCCAATCTCCACTATATCCCAGAATTTCTTCTTTGCTCTGAGCCCAACTCTAGTTGATCGTTCTAGACATGGTGACCACATGGAGTGGTGAGCTATCATGGTATTTGAAGATTTGTGAACAGTGCAGGAATCTGACCTGCACTTGACCATGCTAACGAGATGATCAATTCATTGTCTATCAAATACTTTTAGGAAGAGAATTATTAGTTGCAAATATTTAAAGGTATAAAATATATGAAAATGATTAATTAAGCACATTTGTAAGCCTTAAACATGAAACATAAATCTAGTGTAGGAAAAGACAAGATTCTTGGACTAGTGCAAGAATAGCAAGGTTTTCAAGGTTAAAATAGAGGTTTAAGGTTATGGTTTTGAAAGGAAAAAAGGTTAAAAAATGACTCAATTTAACCTAACAACATCCTCCCCTTGTTAAGGTGTTGTGGGTCCTCACACAACCTTTACTTGTTTCACAAAAACAAAAACATAAGGGCCTCCCTTTAATTCTGAACCTGTATATTGATCCCTTCTTTCATTATCTTTACCTTCCTACTCTGAACCTTTTTAAGTTTCTTGGTCACTTTCTTAAGACATTCATAACACTTTGAAGCCCAATACTTCCATATCTTAACTTGTTGTTTCTATTCCTTCACCTCCCTTGCCAACTCTGTGTTTGCTTGTTTCTACACTGTACTCTACTATTTCATGGCTTGGTTTAACACCTCCAAGCCATAAACATGTTGATTGAGTTCTTCTATCTGACTGTTCAGACAAAGGGTGGAGTTTTCCACTTTCGCTTCCTTGGGCATAGAATTTTCAACAAGCGATTCGAGACATGTGCCATCACCATCAAGGTCAAAGTTATCATGGCCACCTTTCAATTCCTGCATTGTAATATCATCAAGGGTTTTAACACCTGGAATCTCAATGTTACTAAGGGTCTCAATGCCCTGCATTTCTACTTTATCAAGGGTTTCAATACCCTATCCATTCAATTTACCAAGGGTTTCAGTACCCTGTTCCTCAGAGTTATTAAGGGCTTCAATACCCTTCTCATCTATCTCACCAGGGGTTTTAGTACCCTGCTATTCAAAATTGTTGCAGGTTTCAACACCCTACTCGTTCATTGCACCAAGGGTTTCAGTACCCTACTCTTCAAAATCATTGAGGGTTTCAACACCCTTCTCGTTCATTTCACCAAGGGTTTCAATACCCTGCTCTTCAAAATCGTTGAGGGTTTCAACACCCTACTTGTTCATTGCACCAAGGGTTTCAGTACCCTATGCCCTATCATCCATCTGACCCTCTGTCGGGTCCTTACTTGTACTCAACATCACTTTTCTTTTCGTCATTATGCCAAAGAGGACTAGCAAGGGTGTGTCGTCTTCCTTCTCAATATAGTCACTGTCAACCACTGTATGATCCGCTACCTCAGTGAGAACCGAAAGATTATCTTTACCTAGAAAAGTAGGTGGAGAGTCATCCAACATTATCGGAGAGGTCGGCTGAATGTGACCTGCCTTTAAGGAGGCAATTATGCACCTGCACGGCCTCTTGGTCTCGATAGGATGGGGGGTTATCGTTTATGATTTCTCTTTCTTGACTGCACTCGACTTCTGAGCCGACTTCATCTTTTATACACTCTTCTTTTGAGCCAGATTTTATATGCTCTGCCCTTGAAACTCCTTCAAGAATTCCTCGCAAGTCACATTTTTTTCTTCCAGTTCTTTCTTAACTAATATTGTGACCAGCTTGTGGTAATATAATTTGTATATGGCCTGACTAGATTTTCCCTTCTGAAGCCCTTTCACCATCTTTTCTAAAATTCTGAGCAAATAATACAAGAAATTGATGAGCTTACCAGAATCAAAGTGAAAGAGTAGGTGTATGTGGTAGAGGAAAGTTAGTTAGTAGCGGCCCTCTCAAGTAAGGAACTTCTGCAGCACATGCAAGAGATCCTTCCACTTCCTGATCATAGCGTTACGCTGGAGTTCATTCTTCCAGTCCAACTTCTGCTTCGGTTTGAGCACGAACCGATGCCGCAATTTCTTTTCTAACTTCTCCTTCTTGAACCATTTCTCCCCCACTGCTATCAAACCTGTAGCCTGAGATATGGATTCTTTCATTACTACAATTTCTAATGAACCAACCTTGGCTTGGCTCCCATCAAAGGTCCGGGCAAATTCTATTGTCACAACTGAGTCAAACCGATCGAACTTCTATAGGAACAGGAGGAACCCAAACTCCTACAACATTGCAAGACTATTCATGTACTCAGTTGTATATTCCATCTCTTGTATGGATCATGGCTCAATCCTTAAAGGCATTATGTCTATTCGAATTCACCACTCTTTGTCTCAAGTTCTAAAAATATATTATAGCAAAAATAACTCAAATGGTGATTGCGCTACACATTTGTCGTTACATAAACCATTTCCTGAAATATCGTGCGTCATTATTAAAATTACACAGATGTGAATGTGAATCAGTGAAGTATAGGCAGGAAATGATGATTGGGAGAGGCGGAGGTTTAGACAATAATTTCACATAACGGTCATGCAAGGTCGAATATGGGGTGAGGCCATTATTATCAGGTGATGAGTTGTCCAAGGGAAGGTAAGTATTGAATTTCGAGAGAATCGTACCGCTCCACATATACTCCTTGATTTCACATAAGGTGTACTTAGTACTCATTGAAAAGAAAAGATTTCATAACCTAAAATATCCTTGTACTTAAACAATTTCTTCCTAATTTAGTAAATGATTAAACGAAACATTAATCATAATATAAATTAAATGTCGTGATTTGCAGGTGGTACAATTATTCTTCATGTGCAAAGGTTCATGAAAACAAATATAAGCTTCGGCACGTCGTTTTGCACCAGGTGTTCCTACACCGAACATGTTTTTTTTGAATTGGGTGCGTTCAACAGTGAGGATTCCTGTATTGAATGTGCCTGCACTAATTGTCCTTGCACCAACCATTCCTGCATTGAGAATGCTTGCACTTAGACATTCTTGCACTACCCATGCCTGCACCGAATCTGCTTTCACTCAAAAACACACTCCTGCACCAGGGATATTTGTAGCGTAATAGGAACCAAAAGAAAATTATGATAGAATACAATTCATATGCTCGATTAAAAGATTTGTTGAATATAAAAAGGAGATTTTATTCTCCATTCTTTGATTTTAACATATGCCTTTCGATATGATTTGTGAGTTCACATCAGATCCTACAATCAATCCATGAGGGAAAAAACAAGTGGGAAAAGGATAAATTTTTTAGAATGGGAAGGAAATTACAACAGGGAATTCAAGAGAAAAACCACCAAGAGGAATAAATCAAAAAAGGGATTTTGGGGAAAAATTTTCAAGGGAAAAGAGGGAAATATGAAATCAGATAGGGAAACTTTCTTTGAAGAAAGGGATGGTAAACATTTTGGGATAAAAAGAAGAAAATAAGGGGATTTTTTTTTTCGAAAATGGGAATGAAAGAAAGGAAGAATTTCACCTGATATCTACCTGTATAGTGCTGATCCATAAAATAAATCTAGCGGGAATTGAGTGTTACACGAATAAGAATTTTCGTGCTAGCTATCCCAAACTTGGATAGGGGCCTGGTTCCTATACTTGAGCCTGCTTCTTCTTGGTGACAGTTAACACATCTAAAGGTCAAGAAACATTCCCATTTTATTGGAAGTAATCTTCCTACAAAGAAGCTAGTTTTCTAGTTGATCCTTCAGTAATCATGTTAGTAGAATTGATTTTTCACAATCATAGGAAATTTTTTTCTTTTTTTTTTCTTTTGAGTTGATGTTGAGAGGGTGTGGGGGAAGCGAACTGAACTAGGGTTTGCAATATAGAATTAGTGTTGGTTACCATGGAGGGGCGAGGAAGGGGGAGTTCCACTCCCTCCTATAGTCATGCAGTTTCGAACCGCTTCAAGAAGCCAATGGAGGCAGAAACTGGGAGTATCAACATAGAAAAACAGAAAAACATTAGATGACAGGAACAGGAAGAGAATCATGAGGAAGTCAAAAGAGAGAATAGAAAAGGAGGAGGAATTCATCGAGCTGAGCACAAGAATATGATAGGACTCTTTAATCATAGGTCAGCCATCACACCCCAGGTTGTTTTAAGTGATCCAGTGCTACAGGTGCACAGGGATCACATGGCGGCGTATGCAATAATATGAAAATTTATGGGGATATGGCCAATAGAGAAGGCTTTGCATGCATAGATAAAGAACCACTGGAAACCTAACGGTGAGATAAATCTTCACATTCGGTCCAAGGGTTTCTTCACAATAGTGTTCACAAAATTAGAGGACAAAGACAGAGTGTTCGAAGGAGGACCATATTTTTATGCTACTGGAGGACTCTACATGTGACCATGGGTGATGAATTTTGTCCCGAAACAAGAGACATTCATATCAGTGCCAGTATGGATAAGACTCTACTCCCTACCTTTAGATTATTGGCTTCCAGAATCCTTAAAAGCCATAGGCAATAAACTAGGTCATTTTTTAAAAATAGCAGATGCGACTCCGTGAGGAAAATACACCTCCTTTGCCCAAATATGTGTAGAAATGGACCTATCTGGAGCACTTCCAGACAAAATCATTCTAGAAGTTTATGATGAAGAATGGGTGTAGGTGGTGGGCTATGAACATGTCCTATTCAAATGTCACAAATGTCATGAACATGGGAACCTCTTCAGAGACTACCCATTAAACAAAATGGAGAGCAATATTAAAACTAACACAGGAAAAGATATCAAAGGTATTTCTAAGGTGGGAGGCAGAGGGAAAGGAGGGCAAAAGAACCAGAAGAAAATCAATGAGGAGAAGCAACCAAGTCATAACAGATATTAGAAGAAGAAGATGGGAACAATGGAACGAAGCAGGTACTCGAGGATAGTCCTACAGAGAAGGAAAAAGATGAAAGCATGGAGGATATACCTGGAAAAAAAAAAAAAAAAGCTTTGGGTTATAACCTTAAAACTCTCCTATTGCGCTTTACCCCATTATAAACCCCTTTATAATAGTTAACACATCAAACATGCATAACCTTACCTTTTTCCACCAATCCTTAGTCTTTGCACAATTCCCGAGGATTGCCTTTATCGCAATTGCTCATCGCAGCTTCCCACGGTCTTACTACATATATTCTCTATCACCCTCCGACTCTGATATGCAAATATCAGGGGCGTTTAAATAACACTTTTACATTTAAAAGGCTTAGGCATGCACTTTAGGAATTACATTGAAATCCTGACCCGAAACACATAAGACTGAACTTCAATTGTTTATATACCATAGCTCTAAGTAACATCGGGTCCGCTCATCCATTAGCTCTTCGTATTATTGCAAGTCTCTTTCCATACACTGATCCTTGATCAGACAACTTAGCTTTTAATCTCCATTGTTGATCTTTACATTGTAGATCCGACAGTTCACATTTGGCTTCGGGTTGGTAATACCTACGGGGTTTAACCACTCGATGAAGTAGTTTCTCCACTCCACTTGCTGCTATGTGTCACACACTCAGTGGAATCGGGTGCTCACACTCTAATACCACTTACCATTCTTCTTCGCCTGATAATATGCTTACACTATTTAAAAGGCATTCCGACTTGTATTACGGACTTGATGGGGTTCTAGGGTTTATTTGATAAGTTTCGTGTCCGCCTATACATCGCATGTCGCAATCGCTTCCTCCCTTTGATGTATTGCGACGTGATCCTGATTGTTTCACCCTTACGATCTAATCCCAGTTGTTGATATGTTAGATCTAACGGTTGTTGTGCATTGACACCTTACTTCTTTGCTCTTCCTTTTTACTTAGATTTACGTTGTTTTCCAGTGTTGTTTTGGTTCTCGATTTTCTTCAAAGGTTTCGCCCTTTCACTCTTCCACTACTCTATTTACTCTCGAACTCGATTTCTACGTCTTTCTTCAATCACTAATCCTTTAAAGTTCTACTTTGATCCTTCAAAGGGATTCACAGATCCATTATACTCCTCTGTCTCACTCTCCTCTTTGCGTTCTCTGAACTTCGCCTACATGAATATATATATATAATATAATAATATATATATTATATATATATATATATATATAGTATATATATTATATAGATGCAGAACTCTTGATAGACACATAATTATTGACAGTCAACACTCGAATCAACACATCTATCGCACTCAGACACGAATGTTCCTCTGTGTATAATACATAGATAAATTATTACATATTGAGACCTGTCTCTCTGGCCTGATCTTCTAATTAATGGCCTTCGATTTACAAGCTACCCGTAGGCTTACAATCACACTTCAATCTGTTATCTATCTAGCTTATTCAACCTCTCCAACCTTTGTCTTTGCCTTTTAGGCTCTCATTTCTACAAAGGGATTCTAAAACCAATTTCTGGTTTACATCCATAAACTTCTCAACAAAATCCTAAAATCTCTTTCTCATCCCTAAGGATTCTCTCAAATCCACAAAATCATGAACTGACTTCTAATCTAGGATTTACAATCAATTTTCAATCCTCTCATCACTCAACTATCCTAAATCTCTCATGTTCTCCTACATTCGAGAACATTTACAATTATGCCTCACAATATTCAATTAATTCCTATCATCATTAAAACCACTCAAAACATTAAATAATTACATAAATTCAATACTTAGGAAACCAACTTCCTTCAAACACAAGACCCCCTATGTCTACTAGAATACAATAATGATGTTGAGCTGAATGCTCTAGCATCATGTTCATATTGTTTTCATCGATCTATTGACTTTTGCTGGTTGAAAGTAGAAGTAGATTCTTGTCTTTTACTTTAGTACAATGCATGAGCTTGTGAATCTACAGGATTTTCTACATGGTATCAGAGATGAGAATAATATAATAGAGGAGATTTTGAAGTTTTGAGTTCTAGGTTACAGTTGAAATTCGAATTTACAATACATACTTCAGGATCGATGGATGGCATTTTATAATTTGCGGCTCAAGTATACCTTGGAAGGAAACTCAAATTTTATAGCCTGGAGGGACAGAATGGAGGTTGTGCTAGAGGATAATGGCTTGAAGGAATTCGTTGATTAATAAATTCCTAAGCCAGCATCATCAGATGCACATAATTTGGCTAAATGGAAGAAGTGTGTGGTGAAGGTGAGGTGGATAATTATTGAGGGATTTCGAGACCACATTGTCTCGAGTCTCCTGGAAAGGAAACTTCATATTCTATGTGGAAAACATTGACAGACTTGTATTAGAACAACAATGACCAAGGGACATTAGAACTGAAGGATAAACTTTGAAAAATAAAAATGGAGGAAGGCGAGATGATTCCAAAATACTTGACCAATTTTTCTTAGTGTCATGATGAACTTGGAAGTGTTGGAATCACAGTTGTCGAGGATGATATGGTGATTCTTGCTCTTTTAGGACTCCCAAAGAGTCGGCATAGTTATCAGGACTCTCTTAATTGATCGAGAGAAGCTTCCATATTGGGAACGAACATGGTCATGTTTGATGTAGGAGGAGATCAGGAGGAACATCAGGGATGGATCTTCATCCAAGGCTGATGATGAAGAAAATCGTGCCTTAGCAATTAAGGAAAAGAAGGGTAATGGTAAATATTCCCATTCCAAACAAAATTCTTGTTACGGAGGTAAGAAGAAAGACATGACGAAAGTTAAGTGCTTTCATTGTCATGATTTTTTCCATTTTTCTGCAAATTTTCCACTCAAGAAGTCTAAGAAGAAGTCCTCAGTAGGAGTGGCAGGTGAGGTCTTGTCCTCTCAATTTGAAATGGACTTTCCCTCATTGCATGCATGGTGTCATCAATGATGGGAACGGTATGGTACTTATAAAATGGAGCTTCGTTCCACGTGACTTGTGACAAAGATTTATTCAATGACTTGAAGGAGAAACATCTCCAGATACATATCGAGATGGGTGACAACTTGAAGTATAGTGTTACTAGATTGGGGACGATTACTTTTCAGAGGGAGCTTGGGGATCCACTCACCTTGAAGAATATTATGTATTTTCCTGGGCTAAGAAGAACTTGGTATCCATTGCCATGCTTGAGGATAGAGGCTATGATGTGATCTTCTTGAAAGGAAAGGAATTCATTCGACACATAGCCATGGGTCAAGTAAACAAGATATGGATTCAGTTGAAGAATCTCTATAATCTGGAGGTAGAGGAGTGAGTTTATTTTAGCACAAAAGCAGAAAGGTTGAAGAGCTTAGATGTTGGTGAGTTGTGGCACAGGTGATTGGGCCACTTGCATCATGGGGCTTTGAAGATATTGTAGTAGATCTATACTAGTCTTCTTAAAGGTATGCTTGAGCAAGTTGATACATGCAAGGGGTGTACTTTAGGAGAATACACCAAGCCTTCCTTTCATGACAGAGATAGTCGAGTAGAGGTTATTCTCGATTGAGTCCATTCAGATGTTTGTGGACCATTATTGATATCATCCATGGCCAAACATAGGTATTATGTTATATTTGTTGATGATTATTCCCAAAAATTATGGATATTTTTCATGCAGAAAAAGGATCAAAATTTCAAGAAGTTTTTTGAGTTTAAATCATTGGTGGAGAAAGATTCAAGAAAGAAGGTTAAAGCTCTACAAAGTGATAATGGTGGTGAGCATGTCTAAAATGAGTTTAAGAACTTCTGTGCAGTGAAAGGGATTAAATAAGAGTTGACAGCACCCCATAACCCTTAGCAGAATGGTGTCACTAAGAGGAAGAACAGAAGAATTATAGGGGCAACAAGGATGATGTTGCATGATCAGGGCCTATCACTACACTTGTGGGCTGAGGCTTGCAACAAAGTGGTTTATGTTCAGAACCATAGCCCACATCAGATACTTGAGATGAATATACCAGAGGAGACTTATTCCAGTAAGAGGTTAGATGTTGGTCACTTCAAGATTTTTGGGTCATATGTATATTTCCATGTGAACAAAAATGCACAAAAGAAGCTTGAGCCGATAGAAGAGTTGGGAGTCAGGAAACAGAGATTAGTTGCACTCAGTTCAATAGAGGTAGAGTACATGGTTGTGAGTCAGGAAGCATGTGAGGCCATATGGATGAGGAAGATGGATCCAACTGTGGTTTACTGCGATAGTAAAAGTTGTATCAAACTCTCTGAAAATCCATTTTTTCATGATCGTTCCAAGCACATTGATATGCGATATCATCATTTCAGATATTGTGTACTGAGGAAGATTATGTTGTTAGAGTACATTCCCATAGAGCAGCAAGATTCTATCATTTTGACAAAGGCATTGTTAAGATGTAAATTTTAGTTTCACAGAGACATGATCGGGGTAGCTGATACTCCCTTTCTTGTTGAGAGGGAGTGCTGAGAAATGACAACAAGAAATTCCAGTTTAATTTATCGTTGAATTAAACTATGAATTAAAATCGAATTATATTCTCATAGAAACTTGTAAATAGTTAATTAAGTTTAATTAACTTAATTAGCTTAGGAATTTTCAGTTGGAAGTATTTCTGAAGTCATGTATATGTTCTCCCTAAGTTTAGGGGTCCAGTATGAGTTTAATTTTGAGTTGTAATTAGATAACGTAGTTTACTAAGTTATGTTCAATTAAATTAATTCCAAATTATTTCTGGAACTAATAGAAAGTTAACAATCAGTTTGTAAACTAGTGCATCCATAAGTGTCACTCTAGTTAACTAAAGATTCCCGCATCATAATCTCATGCATGTTGATTCTAAGAAAGACCCAATTGAGACTAGAGTGCAGGGATAGTGTACTATCAGTTGCATTATTTACTGGAGTGTAAATATCATGCATGCATCAAAGATTGATCATATGTTTGGATTGCATAGTTTTGGAAGCATGAATTCCCTTCAAATACAGACTATTCATCCTATGAATTACCCAAGAGATTAGGGGCTTGGAGAGTTGCAAAATTGGTTAAGTGTTGGCCAAGTGATAGCTTGTGAACTGAGAGAGTTGGGAATACGTGTGTGGAATTATTCTAGTGAGAATAAGCTTTGTATCTTCACTCATATTTATGATATATGCAATACAGATAGCAGGGTTTTGAGCAGTGGATTTCCCCAGATACATATTGCGTTATGTTCCATTGATTTATCTTCTTCTTGGTCATATTGCTTTCATCGATCTATTGGCTTCCACTGATTGAAAGTAGAAGTAGATTTTTATCCTGTGTTCTAGTACATTTCATGAGCTTATGAATCTGTAGGATTTTCTACAATAAGGGTTTGAGTGACTTAGTTCAGATAGGCATGACAACTTCAGAGACTTCACTCATATTTTTTAGAAGACTCTATAAAATCTTCATTTTTTCTTCATTGATGCAAATAATGAATTGTTCATTTGAATCTTTATAAGAAAACATATTACCAGAAGTAGGTAAATTCAACATCATAGCCAAAGATAGTTAAGAAATTTCAAGGAATACTTGGCCATTCATGGGGCACAAAATGTTTCCTGACTCATGTTGTAAATTGCTAGCAAGAAACATAATAAAATATGGGTGGAAATTCACAAACAAGAACATTTCTCA
Source organism: Pinus taeda (assembly GCA_000404065.3). Lineage (NCBI taxonomy): Eukaryota > Viridiplantae > Streptophyta > Pinopsida > Pinales > Pinaceae > Pinus > Pinus taeda. Next base: position 64,640 of record APFE030526785.1, read on the forward strand.
GAGGAGTCCAATCTTCATCAGACCTTCATCCATGCTAAAACTAATATAGGCTTCTAAGTCCTTTCTCAAAGAATAAATATCAATGTTCACTACTTGTGTATCTCTGATATGAACCAGTGTGTCAATTAAAATTTCCTTAGTTGATTTTAGAGCCCTTATGTTGGTAACACCCCACCCCACATTTACCCACTTTTAGAAGGTCAACAGGATAAACATGAGCTGAGAGTTACTATGCATGACCCAAAATCCAATATTTTGTTATGGAAATGGGTTCTAACTTACGAACTTGTACCAAACTTACTGCAACACCCAGAGACACCAGAACACCTAAAATTCATACACTTTCCACTGGTGACCTTTCCTCTGAGTTGTAACCACATTTTACCTGACTTTACAACTTAGCCACATGCATGTAGTTTTGTGGGTGTGTCCAAAGGCCTTAAATTGCATGCAAACACCATCCTCCATGCGGCTACAACTAAGATCTTCCAGTTATATGCCTGCAACAACGAATTCAATGCCAAATTTTCAAGGCTAGCCTATAGTCCACTACCCAGAACCTTACAGGAGTCTGTCAATGATAATTACAAGTCTGCATGATCTATTCTTAGGCTCAGATATTTTCCAGGATTTTCGAACACATGATAGGAATTTAGACAAGCACTTTGTAAAAAAAACAATTGTAGGTCATGAATGCATATTTAATCGTTGTTTCATTAATTTCATCAGAGAATCATCAAGAGGACTTACTTGCCTCTCAAGATAGCTAAAAAAAACACTTGTTAGCTCAAGCATTCATATACCCATTCAATAATTTATCAAACCATGAACAAGATTCATAACAAGAGCACAACATAGAAAAATAATGTACTATTCTTATAACCAACATTTAACTAGAATGAATCCATGACAAACCATTCATAAAATATACATAATAACTAATACTTGTTCTCATTGATATCAATAAGAAAGAACACATACTAACATATGCATAAACCCAACCATGTCAGGGACTTCCACATACCACCTGACCATAGATTGGAATGAACCAAATGTTTCTTTCATTCCATCACCCTTGTGCCATATTCCAAGCACGAATGTGGGATCACATGGGATAAACAAAAAAAAACAAACTAGGGAATCTAGAGGTTAAACCACCTCCACCCTCAAGCCACAGTGATTTCACCTAAACCATTCTAGAAATCACCAAAACCAAAACAAGCATGGATGCCTCATGAATTCTTCACCATAACCAAAGGAATTTTCTTGTCTCTACCCACCTGTCAAGATATTCTCGAAGAAAACCATCTCCAACCTCAACCCTTGGGATTTTTCTAAGACCACCTCAACCAAATATGAATGCACCAGAAATCCAAAGCTCAACCAAAATGAAAACCCATTGTACCATGGCTATTCAGGAAATTGTAAAGGCAAGGTTGTACACCAATATCAATCTAGGCAAGTCCCGTGCCAATGAAAACAAACATGACCAAAAAACCATTGGATAAACCATGCATTCAAATCCCAACAAGATAACCATGTAACAACCCTGGTAAAAATCCCATGTAAAAATTATTAAAGGTAAAATAATACCTTGATCATGGGACACGTATTCTAAGCTAAATATTGGGTAGAAACACAGTGATGGGGATCACTTGTGATTAATTAATGGCTATGGAAACTAGCAAAGGAAATGGATAAGGCTTTGGAAAGGAAAAATGGAATTTATTTATGAGGATAATAGAAATCAGGAGAGAAGAAAGTTGAAAGGCCACAGGATACATCTGAGAAGGAAAATGAAGGAAATCATGGAAAATTGAAGAAAATAGCTGTGTCATTAGTAAAAATGTTGATGAGGATCAGTTCATGGCTTTTGATCAGTTCAATTTTGGAGTTGTCATTTTTTTCTCTCTCTCTCATACTCTTGGAGAGTTAGAGTTTTCTTGGAGCACTCTTGGAGCAGTGTAACATACTTGGGATTTGGAGGAAGAGGACAAAGGAAACACAGGAAATCACAAGAGGGCATTGGGATCAACACTTATAGAGAATTTTTCTTGTAGGTACTGAGTTGCATATATGATTTCCTTGCTATTTTTGGCATGCATGGCATATGCATGTGGTTATTTGGTTTTGATCTTTCATTGCCATGGAGGATTTCCTGGATTGAGAGTGGTTTTTCCTGGCCTTGCCATTTCCTAGAAACCATGGTATTGTGGGTTTTACTTTTGTTTTTTGGTTTGTTTTCTTGTGCCTTTGGTTGTGGGTTAAGTTATTAGATTCTAGAAACCTTGGTGGAAAAACACTCTTGAAGCCTTGTAACAACTTGGGATGAGTTACTAGTCCTGGAAGCCTTGGGTGGACAAATGCTCTGGAAGCCCTTGATGGGTTGAATTACTAGTCCTGGAAGCCCTGGTTGCACAAATTCTCTTGAAGCCTACCACCAACTGTGGGTTGAGTTACTAGTCCTAAAAGCCTTGGTTGGAATAAATGCTTTGGAGGCTTAGATAACTTGGGTAGAGACCAATCTAGTGATGGTTAGTGATGTCTGACCATGAGGTGGAATCACTGGTTAAGGGTTGAGTTGGTTTGGCCTCTGGAAGCCCTCAATGGTTTTGATTGATTTGTTTTATGAGATCCCACATTAATTCTTGGAATATGGCATGGGGGTGATAGGCTGGAAGAAATATTTGGTTCAACTTAGTCTATGGTCGGGTGGTTTGTGGAAGTCCTATACCTAGTCGACTTATGCAATCATCAATAACAAATCTCTTTCTCCTTGGTATTTTATAGGTAAATATATTTTTTATATGTGGCCTATATGGCTATTATATCCTTGATATCCTTGATATTCATTGTGGCTTATATGGTTGTTATATCCTTGATATCCTTGATATTTGTTGTGGCTTATATGGATAGTTATATGTTGGTTATGAGTGTGTTTTATGATAGTGAAAATGTATGTCTCTCATCATGTTTTGGTTAATCACTAAATGTACATTGAAAATATGGCTTAATAGATGGTAATTCATTCATTGTGATGAGGCAACAATGCTTCTTAGTGATTATAAGATAAGTGTGATACCCCTATGCTCAGATATGCTATTTAAACCTGTAGAATGCATATTTGTGACATGTTTAAAAAAATACTTGTCATGAATAGTAAGTGTCTAATCAAGTCCTTGTTCAAGTATTTTCATTTGTATCATTGTTTTTATGTTAATTTTCATTTCTGGAAGTTTCATGGAGTTTTGGGTAGTTGCCTGAGTCCTAGCCTTGAAAAAGTGGCACATAATCTAGATTCGTTGGCATAGGACTACTTGGAAATTCCCTAGTCGTAGGCATGATTTTCTATGGGAGTGAATGGAGGTTCCCAATTGCATGCATGGCCATGTAAAGGGAGAGATTGAGGCCTTAATGCAACAAAATGTCATTTTGTCTTAGGGGTTGGTCACTTAGATGGGTTGGATGGATCCTTGGGGTTTTGTTGCATGTGTAGAAGGTCGGGTTTGTTTTGTTTCATTGGTTCCACTTCCTTAACTATTACATAGTGAGTTGAATCATATCATAGTAAATCTTCGTCACATGTTTACCCCAATTGGTCGGTTACTTGGGTTGATGTAGGAGGAGGGTATTACAGAGTGGTAAGAGAGCATGGTTCACCCCTTGGACTAGATGGGTGGTGTGTTGGTCATGTATTCATGTCGGTTGCATATATGTGTTCCTTATTCTGGTGGTCTATGTGCTTGTTGCATATGCATGGTGTTGGTTACGGTTATGGTGATGTCACCATGTGGAAGGTTATGGCGTTGTTGTTGTATGTGGTCATCTTGAGTGTATGTCCGTTATGTATTGGTTATGCATGTTAGTGATTATATATGATTATGCATACATTGATGTGGTTGTAGTTGTCATGCATTGATGAATGGATAATTATTGAAATGATGAATAATTGTCGATATATATATATATATATAAATGTGTATATATATATATATGTGTGTGTGTGTGTGTGTGTGTGTTGCGCTAATCTGGTTGGCCTTGCTGATGAGATATCCTTCTTGAACTACATTGAGGTACATTGGTTTATTTATATTTCGGTTTAGCTGACATGATATACCTTGCAGGAAGAGAAGCAACAAAGATGACTAACAAGGGGGTAGACAACAGTTCCGATGGCTCCCCCTATGGATAAGATGAGCAGCATGGTGTTGGGCATTCTTCTAACTTAGTAGACACATTGAGATGTTTGAAGGTATACATAAGAAGTTGTAAAGAAGATAATGATAGAATCGTGTAGGAACAGGAAAAACAAGTAGAGGTTAATGCAGTAATACTTCAGTGTTTGTCATAACTACAAAGACAGTGACCACTTGTATCATCCATGTTCAAGAGGATGAAACTGGTGGGGCATATGCCAGTAGATATCCTGGTGGGTACAGGTTAGATAGAGATGATACGGTTAGAGATGGAAAGTTCTTAGGTAATCTGGACAAGAGGGATGATGGAAATAGGTACTATTCTAGTTCTGGTTCTAACATGTATCATGATCAACATCATTATCATCCTTAGAGGAGGAGTGATAGAGGATATTTTCTAGATGAGTTCAACAAAGAAAATCCACTTACATTCGATGGGGAAATGAAGAAAACAAAGGATGCATAAGCATGGTTTCTTTGAATGAATACGTTATTTAGATTGCTCGATTACACAGAGAACATGAAGGCCAAAATAGCTACATTCAGTCTTAAAGGTAAAGCAAATATCTGGTGGGAAGATGTAAAGAACGTCAAAGATATTTATGAGGAGGATTTCACTTGGAGTAAATTCAAGATGTTATTCAGGAAGAAGAATCTATTAGAGAGATACTATGATGGTAGGGGAAAAGAGTTTTATGAGCTAAAGATGGGTTGTAGGACCGATGAGGAGTACACTAGTAGATTTCTAGGGTTGTTGAGATATGTGCCTTACCTCAAGGAGGAGAAAGACAAGATTCAAAGATTCATTTGTGGGTTACTGATAGAATTCAAATATAGGATTGATTTTGATGAGCCTAGATGATTGGAGGAGGCCATATGGAAGTTAAAGCATTGTTATGAGAAATCAAAGCACAGATCTTAGACTAAACTAGAATGGAAAGGTAATTCAAGGAGTAAAGGGAATTGGGATAAGAAGAGAGTAAGGCCTCATGACACAGATAACAAAGAGAATGCAGCACTCCACAAGAAGTTCAATGCATATGGAAAAGGTCAGGGATTTCAATTTGAGGAGCAGAACAAGGGTGGAGCTTTAAAGCTAATACAGTGATGGACTTGTGACAAAGATCATCACAAGCGAGATTGTCCACATCATCAGGGTGGTAGACCATAGATCTATAGTGCTTAGGAAGCACATACAATGGGGGATGTTGGATAGATTGTTCCTTGGATATATGCAGCATTGGATAAGAGGAAGGTACATCTCCAGGTGTCTATTATTGAGATGGATGGTAAGATTTGTGATCAAGTTGTTTCTATTTTGATTAAACCTGAATCTAATTATAGTTATGTTAATCCTAACCTAGTGGATAAGTGTGGTTTGAATAAAGAAGTGCATGCATAATATTGGTTAGTACAGTTGGTTATAGGTACCAAGAAGAAATTTCATCATTGGGTAAGAGCTTGTGCATTTGAGTTGAATGGTATGTCTAGATCAACACATTTGAATGTATTGGTGTTGGGTTTGTATAGCATGCGTTTGGGTATGGACTGGTTGTATCTCAATAGGACGAAGGTGGATTTTTATGACAAAGCTATTGAGCGCTTGGATGAAAATGGAGAATAGAGAGTCTTGCAGGGTAAGAAGAAGGAAACATCAGTTAGAATGCTTACAACTATGCAGGAAAAACATAGTCACTGGAAAGTGTGTGTGTTATATATTTCTAGTGACAAAGGTAAGGAAGATGAGGATGTGGATGTTTTGAGTAGGTACTTGGTTTTACAAGAGTTTCAAGATGTATTTCCTGTAGATATTTCAAATTTTCCGCCTCATAGGGAAGTGGATGTTTCTATTCAGTTGGTACAAGGGGCAACACCCGCATCAAAAGCACCATACAAGATGAGCACTCTAGAGTTGGTAGAGATGAAGTTGCAGTTGAAGGAAATGCTTGACAAGGGATATATTAGGCCAAGTATATCACCATGGGATGCCCTAGTATTTTTTGTGAAGAAGAAGGATGGTACTCGTAGATTGTCCATTAATTATATGTGGTTGAACAAGATAACCATTAAGAATAGGTATCCATTGTCGAGGATTGATGATTTGTTTGATTAGTTGAAGAGAGAAGCAATGCTCTCGAATATTGATCTAAGATTAGGATATCATTAAGTGTGCATTAAAGAAGATGGCATTCTCAAGACAAATTTCCAGAGTAGGTATGTCAAACATTATGAGTTTGTTGTAGTTCCATTTGATTCGACTAATGTTCCAGCTACCTTTATGTGCTTGATGAATAGTGTGTTGCTTCCTTATCTGGACAAGATTGTTATTGTATTCATTGATGATATATTGGTCTATTCTAAGAATGAGGAAGAGCATGCTGAACATTTAGCAGTAGTGTTAAGATTTCTAAGAGAGAATAAGTTGTATGCTAATATTATAAAATACAGTTTCTTTCAGATAGAGGTACATTACTTGGAACATGTTGTTTCAAGGAAGGCATCGTAGTAGATCTAGAGAAGATAAGGGATATCATGGAATGGGCATCTCCTAGGAATGTGGATGATATAAGATCATTTATGGGGTTAGCAGGTTACTACAGGATATTCATCAGGAACTTCTCTCGCATTACATATCATATCACATTATTGCAGCAAAAAGGTAAAAATTTTGAATGGATAGGAGAATGTGCAACAAGTTTTGAACAATTGAAACAATTGTTGACAAATGCTCTAGTGCTAAAGATTGCAGATCTAGACAAATAGTTTGTGGAATGCATAAATTCTTGCAAGGGATTACTTGGTGGAGTTCTTATGCAAGAAGGATAGGTAGTATGCTATGAATCACGAAAATTGAATGAGCATGAGCAGAATTATCCGAAACATGATATTGCATTGGAAGTGATCATTGATGCATTGAAGATGTGGATGCACTATCTTCTTGGAAAGATATTTATATTGACATTGAGCGATTACATTGGATTGTGGTATCTATTTGACCAACTGAATTTTAACCTCGGACAAGCTAGATGGTTGGCCACAATAAGTGAGTTTGACTTTGATATCAAGTACATTAAAGGTAAAGAGAACAAGGTTGCAGATGATCTTAGCAAGTGATACAAGTAAACCACATAGTAGCTATGGGTTCTTATGGGTTAGATTTATAGGCTCGGATCTTACAGTCAAGTCAGCGGGATAATAGGTACATGTATCTCAGGCACAAGTTACATCATGGTACAAGTATAGGTACAGGTATTGGCATATGTGCACAGTATGTGGACTATTGTCTCACAACAGATGGCTTGATTAGATTTAGGGACAAGATATATGTGCTAAATGAAAAGGAGCTCAAGAAGCTTATCTTGAGAGAGTTTCATGTGAAACTATATTCAGGTCACCCAGGATATTAGAATACATTAACAACAGTGAAGAAGTTCTACTACTGGATGAAGTTGAAGAAACAGGTGGCAGAGTTTGTGTCTAGATGCTTGGATTGTCAATAACTAAAAGAAGAGTGTAAGCATCCAAGTGGATTACTTCAAACTATTCCGATTCTAGAGTGGAAGTGGGAGGTGATTTTCATGGACTTCATTATAGGTATTCCGAGGACAGTTAGACAACATGATTCTCTCACAGTTGTTGTTGACAAGTTGAATAAGGTAGCGCACTTCTTCAGTGAAGTCTATTTACTTAGCTAATGATAGCACAGGTATTCATCGAGAATATAGTGAGGTTGCATGGTGTACCAAAGAAGATCATGTCAGATAGGGATGCCAAGTTCACTTCTAGGTTCTTGAAAGAGTTATTTATAGGTATGGGTACAAATTGGCCTTCATCACATCTTATCATCCACAAACATATGGACAGACAAAGAGGGCCAATAGGATATTGGAGTATATGTTGAGGATGTATGTGATGCATTAGCAGCAAAAGTGGGAGGAGTACATTCCATTGGTTTAGTTTGCTTACAACAATGGGTATCAGGTATCTTTGAGGATGCGTCCATTTGAGGAATTGTATAGGTAGTGTTGTAATATTCTCATCAGTTGGAGTGATCTAGTGAATAGGATGTTGATTTTACCAAACATGTTGGAAGAAATGGAAATAGAAATGTAGGTAATAAAGAAGAATCTAAAGGAAACACAAGATAGATAGAAGAGATATGGAGATTAGAACAAGTTTTTAAAGGAGTTTTAGGTTGAGGAACAAGTGTACTTGCGCATCAAGCCCAAGAAGAGCTCCTTGAGAATTTGATCATGTGCCAAGTTGGAACCTCGGTTTGTGGACCTTTGAAGATCCTTGAAAGGATTGGACTAGTAGCATATTGACGTGCACTGCCTCCAATAGTGAAAGTCCATGATTTTTTCCATGTGTCATTGCTTAAGAAATATGTTAAAGATGTTGATTATATAATTAACTGGTATGTATTTACGGCGGATCTAGAAGGAGAACTCCAGCTGGAACCTTAGTGAATTTTGCAGAGAAAGATTCTCATGTTGTAGAATTGAGCAATCAAGTAGGCTAAAGTGATGTGGAAGCACTTTGGGCCTGATGAAGCTACATGGGAGATGGTAGATCAAATGTTGTCTATGTAGCCTTCTCTATTCGTTGGTTGAGTGAATTTCCTTGATATGTGTCTTTGTTATATGATTGGTATGATGTTTTGGTATATGTACATTTGTATATGGATGTAAATACCACCACGAGTTGTGTTATAAAGCTCCAATAAGCGATATGGGTGTCATGTCATTATGGTTGTCATGTTGGTTTGCTTCTCAGTCGGTTGATCATTGTAAATACTGCAACGAGCTAAGTTATAAATCTCCATGGGAAATATGTTTTTCTTTCAATAGTCTTGTTGGTTGTAGGTTTCATTGAACACCGAGGACAGTGTTCCCCCCAAGGGGGAGGGTTTTGTAACATCCTTGGTGAAAAATAAATGTAAAAATTAATCAAGGTAAAATAAGACCTTAGTCATGGGATATGTATTCCAAATTGAATGCTATGAAAAAACACAGTGATGGGAATCACTTGTGATTAAATAATTGATATGGAAATTGGAAAAGAAAATGGTTAAGGATTTGGAAAGGAAAAATGGCATTTATTTATGAAAATAATGGAAATTATGAGAAAATGAAGGTGAAAGGTCACATGTTGCATGTGAGAATGAAAATCAAGGAAATGATGGAAAACTAAAGAAAATGGAGGCCTCACTATGAAAATATGCTTCTAAGGATTAGTTCATGGCTTTTGATCAGTTCAGTTTTGGAGCTCTCATTTTCTCTCTCTTTCATACTCTTCGACACTTAGAGTTTCCTTGGAGAAATCTTTGAGGAGTGTGGCATACTTTGGATTTGGAGCAAGAAGACAAAGGAAAAGTAGGAAAGTGTGAGAGGACATCAGGATCAACAAATACAACAGATTTGTCTTGCAGGTACTGAGTTACATGTATGATTTCCTTTCTATTTTTGGCATGCATGGCATATGCATGTGGTGATTTGGTTATGATATGTCATTGGCATGGAGGATTGCCTAGATTGACAATGGTTTTTCTTATCCTTTCCATTTCCAGGATAACCATGGTCTTATGGGTTTTACTTTTTTTTTTTGGTCGATTTTCTTGTGCCTTTGGTTGTGGGTTGAGTTGTTAGTTCTTGGAAGCTTTGGTTGGACAAATTCTCTAGAAACCTTGTAACAACTTGGGTTAAGTTACTAGTCCTAGAATCCTTGGTCGGAAAAAGTCTTTGATCACCCTTGGTGGGTTGATTTAGTTGTCCTAGAAGCCCAATTTGGACAAATTCTCTGGAAGCTCGACGACAACTATGGGTTGAGTTACTAGTCCTAGAATCCTTGTGTTACACAGTAATTTGTCACCGTTTGTCACCGTCCCTGTTACCCCTCTCCCGCATCTTGGAGGACCCATTCCGGGACTTGTGAGAAGTGACAAGACTTGAAACCACTTGCCTTATGCACCTCTAAACATGATATTCATATGCCCTTAAGACATCTCCTGCTCATTGCCCTTAAAAACAGCCCTTTTTGCATTAGCGCTGGTGCCCTGTGTTATGCCTGCGCCAATGGGGAAAATCCTATTGAAAGGACGCGCCATTAGCGCTCTGTCCCAGAGTCACAATCGCGCCAACCATTTTGGGAAAAGTTTTCAACTACTCAAACCTCTGAAGGTTCTGTCCAACTCATTCACCAAACTGATTCCAAGTTGAGTGAGGATGGTTTGGCTTCGAATCTCCTTGGATGGAAAGTTGTTTGCCACCATTCCATGGAAGTTTCCAAGTGATGAAGCCAAATCCATGATTACAGGGGATTGAACTTATCTCTTCCTTTTCCTCTATAAAAGCTTGTTCCCATAGCTTGAGCAAGCTAGTTCTAGTTCTAAAAGCTTTGACTCTTGTGGCAATACTTGTGCTGAAAGGAAGACATCAAAAGGTTGGAGTTGCAAGAAGCCTTCTTTGTATCCATAAGGCTTTCCCTAAGTAAGAAGACTTTGTCACTAAAGAGAGAGAGAGCCTGTCCCTCACCCCTTCAAGTTTTTGCAAGACTTGTGTAGCTGAGCACCCAGCCAAAGGAGGACTTGACGTCAGGACGCTGGTTGTATTCTCCTTTGTTGAATTATTAATAATAGATGACTATCATTATGGTTCCATTCTCATTGTACTTGTAATGGTTGATGTTGAATTATATCCTTCCTGACTGATGTATAATTGCATATATTATATTTCATGCTTGTGTTTGTGTTTGTTCTCTTTGTGTGCAGGTGTCCATTCACGTGGATAGTGGAGGATCGTGACCGGCCAAGGCAAAGGAATGCGAGCACCATCTCTTCTACGAACTAAAATGTTGGATCTCAAGTAGGTCTTCATCGCCTACCTTTTATTTGCAATTAGGAACTTGCGTGATAGCATTGTTTGATTGTTGCTAGACCCGTTCTGGGCTAGTATGGATCGCCTTTATCCGTAGAGCGGATTTACCTCTCCAACATTTTGGTGACTCCACTGGGGAGTTTAGCTTGTTGTTTAATTTGTAAACTTAAACGGAGTCTGAAACACGGCCAGATAGCCTTCGAAAAATTATTGTTTTGCAGTAGTGAAGTAGATCAAAGCTGCTTCAATCGATCTCCGGTTTGCTTTAAGAACTGAGCAGTTTGGAGTTTGTCTTGCCTCTTTGGTTTTTCTTTTGATTGCTTGGTTAGATAAGCCTTTGGATCGAATTTCTTGCTACCCCTGTACTTTTTGACTTGCTTTAAGCCTGTGACCCAAGCCCTGGACTGCGTATTTTTCTTTAGAAATTAGCAAACTTTGTTAGCGCGCTTTTTGCCTTCACAGTCGCGCTAGTGGCCCTTGTTGCTAACTGACAACCCGCGCCAATCCCTGTTTAGCGCGAGTTGCAGCCTGACAGTTGCGCCAGGCCGTGTAGTTTTTGGTCCACTTTTTTTTCTTGCTGTCTGAGCTTGGATTTGCTTTTTCCCACCTCTTTTTTAGTTGCTGGAGTGTGTTAAGCCCTGTTTGACTGGTTTGCAACCTTTGTCCTCCGGGTGTTCGCCTCTTTCCATCGATTTCACACCTCAACCCTAGGGCATCTAGTGGCTGTGTGTGTCGAGCCTCCCGTGGGAGTTTTGGGTTCTTTGGTTATCCGGTTAACCTTGTGATTGCTTTTCACATTTTCTTCAGTGATTGTTGAAGTATTTTTGAGTGATTTCCGAACAACTTGCTCTTGTTTGCTTGGATTTCATTCTAGCTTTGTTTGAGCTTAGATCACATAGCTCGTGCGAGGCCTTGTTTTCCTTTTGATTTGGAGAACTATTTTAGTGTCTTGGGATTTCATTGTGCCTTCATTGAGTGGATTTGCTTCTTTTCTCAGTGTTGTTATCTTTCAAAATTCATTCTAGTGCATTGTGCTTGTAGAAAGGAATCAAATAGTCTCTTTTGCATTTAATAGTGAATGGAATAGAACTTTTCGTTATTTGCATTATTGAAAAGAAAAAGTTTTGTTTATTTTCCATTAGCCGCATTAGGTTTTTTGGTTGATTGAGTTCGTTTTGTTTGATTGAAACTCTTAACCTTCTCGTAGTTAGTATTCATCGAACGAAATGGATTTCTTTCGCATGTAGCTTGCATCTAGGAAATTGTGGAAGATCACATAGGGTAGGGCCTTAAACTGAAACTTAACTAAAAGATCAACCATAAAATAAACTGAATAAACTTAAAAACGCATTGGAACATAACGCAAACATTCTAGAGGTCTAGGCTAGAGACATGCTCCGACATCATTAAACCTAGTCACTTTTGTTCTCACATTAAGGTTGGGTGATTCCTCCTGGTGTGGTTCGATTGTGGTCTAGTACGGACTCGGGCTCCCACGTACCATCGCGTATATATGGGGAGACTCCACTAGGTTTGCATCCTTGATCCATAGGAAGCCGTGTCTACCATCTTACAAGCTGTAACGCACCGAACACAGCATTCGGGAAGATTGACTACAGTATGGAAAGTCCTTGGTTTTCATATGATTGCCAAGGTGTATAAGCAGTTTTATGGATTGTCTGGTAAACCCCTTGCCTAGTTTCTCCAGAGTAGTCACTTTTGATCCTTTTTAGACTCCTTAAAAGAAAAGGCTCACTTGAGCAGTTTGTCACTTCGGGTTCACAAAACATTCGAAGGTGACTAGAGTCACCTTTTTGTCCTTTTCTCGACTCTTAAAACATGAAAAGGTCAAGTTCAGATCCTTTGCTTTAAAATTTATTCGGCCACATTCACATTTACCCGGTTAGGTCTTGTTCGTGTTAGCTTGAGTAGGTTTCTTTTTCGTTCTTGATGGCAACTTTCTCGGGGTTCACAAACCCAAGTTCCCCCCCGACGGGAATCTTGGTCATTTCCCTCCTCTCGGGAATGTTGGTGCTCCTTACATGGCAACTTTGTCCCTCCCAGGGTTAACTATTGGGTTTCCTGTTTGGTTGTTCTCAACCTCTCTGGTCTCTGCCATCTCACCTACTGATCAATTAGTCCCTCCACCTGAAAACATCATGTTGATTCTAAGGTGGACCTCTCCCCCTCTACGCCCACTTCTGCGTCCTCACCTTCTACTTCGCATGGTGAAAGTCTCAACTCGAGTAACCAAGTGGCTAAGAAGAAGAAGAAGAAGAAGGCTCTCAAAGGAGAGGCTAAAAGCATAACTACCCCCTCAAGTACACCTGTAGTCGGGCCACCTTCTGCTCCTCCGCGGAAGGTCAAGTTTCCTTGTAGATTGTGCAAGGATGACCACCTTCTTCATGATTTTCCTGGCATTCCCAGGGTCTTAGAAGTATGGTCCCGCAATCCGGCCTGCTCCTCATCGCCCTCTGAATTTCACGGTGATGCTACCCTATCAGTTGGGAATAGTAAAGGGAAAGGGACGATTCAAATCCCTTGCAGACTTTGTGAGGGCAATCATCCCCTTCACCTTTGTCTGCTCATGGATAAAGCCTCCGACATCTTTGAAAGTCTCACGGCTCCCTCACCCCAACTCCCCATTGGATATCAACGTCTTTCTGCAGCTGTAGATCGTCCCCTTGCTGACAACGAGATTGGTTCAAATTCCTCTCTTGTCCAGCCTCCTCTTCTTGAACGTGGCTCTGCCCAGCCTATTCCAGACCAACTATTGGTTGGAAAGAGTGTCGAATCGAGTTCACCACCCGATCACTCTATTTTGGAAGGGCGTGATTCCCATGTTCTTCTCGTCTCCTCAGATTCCCCTGAGTCTGGAAATGACTCTCCTCTCCTGACTGCTCCTGAAAGTCCCTCTTCGGTTCCTATGGAATATGGGGGCGATCATACGATTCCCCCACCAAGTAGTTTGGCCATCTCCTTTGATTGGAGTCACCTGACCACTTTCTACCTTCCATCCCATGTGCCTTTCCAAATTATGGTACGTGCCTGTGATAAGGCAGTACCTGGCATTGTTCTGGATGAAGGTGCGTCGGTCAATCTTATGCCGTACACTACTTGGCAAGCTTTAGGTTCCCCGTAGCTCGAGCCGGTCACGTAGAATCTGTTGGCTTTCGATGGAGGAGCCTGTCCATCTCTAGGAGTCCTCCCGAAGTTCCCTATTACTTTGGGAGGTA